>APFE030183343.1:0-15647 GCA_000404065.3 Pinus taeda | reverse complement strand
TCCATGGCAAGTGGGCAAGCCTGCAATTGTACCATAGAAGTGGGCTCCTCTCTAAGATGTTTACCACCTTTGCCACCTCTGCGAGGCCTTTGTGGCACATTTCCCTCTGTTGTGGAATCACTGTCATTTTCCTGCTCATAATATGACTCTGTATTTGACATGGTTTTGAGAACAAAATAGTTGCAATAGGAAGACTACAATATGTATGTTGTAGGTGTGATGAAATCCCAATTTCAGTGCATCCTCAAAAAACCAACTAAAGCATCATAAGAGTTATGCCATAATGGATATTTTGTTTGGTATATTTGGGCATAAAACAGTCACAAAAATATTTTGGTATGAATTGTCGCTGTCTCAAAGTTTTCAAATGGGCAAGGAGCTATATTTTACCAAGGAAAGGGAGAAAAATCTTCATCAATTGCTCACATGCCTTTAAATACCCTATACAAATTTTTAATACCCTTTAAAAAGATTTTTATAAGGGCATAGGGTTTGATTTGTTTTCTTATACCCAACACACCACTTTCACTCTTCAAACATACATTAGACAATATTCAACTTGATTGATTGAAGCAAAGAAACACCTACTTGCAGCTTCGGAGGCGATTTGACACGTTTTAGGCACATAAACTTAATGCTGGAATGGGTGCGTAGCGCACAGGTTCAATGCGTAGCGCACTGCCCAGTGCGTAGCGCCTATGTAAATTAACACAGGATGTGCGCGCCCAATGCGTAGCGCACTGCCCAGTGCGTAGCGCGCAAGTTCTATGCGTAGCGTGCACCTTCAACTCTGCCTCAAGGGTTTGTAACTTGGTTTTTCACCCTCCAATCTTGAACACGCTCTTGCTCTCATGTGTGATGAACAAAAATACTTTTTTTCACCTTATATACAACCAAAATATCTAATTTGAATAAATTGACTTCCAAAAACCCACTTTGCAAAGCTTGGGCACTTTCACTTTTGGTCTTTTAATACAATGATGCTTTTTGAGTTTCTCATGCTTTTCTGAGGTTTGGACTGAAGTTCTTTGTTGATTCTTGTTTGCAGGGATAGCTGTGATATACTCTGGCAAAGGAGACCAAGGCTGCATTTGAACAATTGAAGAACTGAAAATTTTTACAATTTTTACAAAAAAAGGTGGCGACTTATCTTCAAAATTGAGTTTTGAAGAGAAGTCCTAATTCAATTGTACAATGATGAAAATTATTGAAATGATGATCTATCAAAGACATCCCTCTGACCTGCTGGTCTTCTAAGACTTTTCAAGACAAAATCGACTCAACCCTAGACCTAAGACCTCAAAATTTAAAACATGATTGTAAATGACCTTTGAAAACTTATTTTAATGAATAGACCTGAACCAGCAGTGCCAAGCAAGAGGGGAATGAGTGACACAAACCGCTCCATCAGAGTTATGGCATGCCTAACAAAATGTCACTGATCAAAACTGATGGGACACCTAAACATGAAATGCAAAAGAGCTTTGATTTCTGACGGAGGGATAACTTGACCGACTCTAACAACACACGAGACTTATTTTGGATACGTTGATCTCCTTATCAGTTTTGAAGTTATTCTCATAAAGATTGTGGCAAGACATCGAAGGGATTGGGCGGAGAGACTTCCTGAAGTATTATGGGCTTACATGACTACTTGAATAAATACTATAGGATTCTCTCCTTATGAACTGGTATTTGGTAACAATCCTATCTTTCTTATTAAATTTGAAATCAAAAACACTTGGAACTGCCTTGGAAGTGGATTTGAAATTGACTACATCTAAGAGATATCAGCTGGAATAGTTAAATGAATTAGAAAATAAGTGCTTGGTTGTTGTGCAACGTACAAATATAATTCAAAAATGGCATTCCAAGTGGCATGACAAGTTTATTAAGAAAAAATTGCTTCAGAAAGGTGATTGGGCCTTGCTATATGATTCCAGATTTAAACATTTCAAGGGTAAGTTGTGCGCCAGGTGGCTAGGTCCTTATGAAGTAGAAGAAGTCTTTGACAATGGGACTGTAAAATTGACAACCATTAATGGTTCCCAAGCATCTTTTCTTGTTAATGGACAACGTCTTAGGTTGTATCATAAACCTACCTTTGGGGATTCATTTTTCAACATTGTCTCAATTGCAAATTCAAGCCTTGACGTGGCAAGGGAAACTTTTCATGTGTTGCCATCCACTTAGTTTTATTAATGAAATAAAAATATAATAAAATATCCAATGGTGAAAACCCTTCTAGGGTGCCATTGGATGGAAAAGAGTAAAAAATCAAATGTCTTATGGTGAAAACCCCTTTGGGGTGCTATTAGATGTCTATGGTGAGTGAAAAATAGCTTGTAGGTGTTCAACGAATCCTTTCCTTTTCTATATAACAACACTCTAATATATATTTTCTGTTTGGAATTGAATTACTGCTTGAATTTTTTATTGTTACAGACTTCATTTTGAAACACATCATAAGTTCCTATGTATCAACTTTGACTATTATAGATCCTGAAGGTCTTGCTAATAAAGTTGAATACATGGCTAAGTAATTTCCATAGTTTCACATTCTTATTGTTGATACAGATTAACGATATTTTTACTTGGTTTCCATCAAAATCTTTAGGACATACTTATGTAGCCTTATATTTGACAACTTAGTTTTGAAGTGGATACACCATATCCTATTGCCACAGAAGTATTTCACCACATCATTTCAATTTCACCATTTGACATGTGTCATGCATGAGACATTGTACAATATTGATCAAATCACTTTCCCTTTACAGCCCTATGTCATCACAATGGTAAGCCAATGACAGGTATGTTTGATTTTCATTTACTTGTAGGA
This sequence comes from Pinus taeda, assembly GCA_000404065.3. Classification (NCBI taxonomy): domain Eukaryota; kingdom Viridiplantae; phylum Streptophyta; class Pinopsida; order Pinales; family Pinaceae; genus Pinus; species Pinus taeda. Next base: position 12,805 of record APFE030183343.1, on the reverse strand, counting down.
TTTGGATTTAAAGGATGCTATGAATTCTTTGTTACACGTGTCGAAGACAGATTTTATAATTAATTTGGGAGTAGTGTACCATATCTATCTTACAATACACTATGATTGCACACAATTCAATAATTACCATTTGGCTAACGTATGATACACCTTATCTTAATTCATTAATTACCCATTGTCATTGTTACTCTTGTTGTCATTCCTAAAACTAATGCAACTACTTTAAATCATTTTTGGTAGTTGTCATTTAAGATGAAAATCATGAATTCAATAAAAAATGGGTAACCATAATTCTTCTCTACCCATTGTCAAATTTTGTCTTATCGATACTTTCTACTGTAGAAAGTGTGGCCATGTAACTGTTTTTTAGCAATAACAGTTCTTGAGCATCCATGGGAGGAGCGGAAGCGTGTCATGGACCTAATTCCATAGATATTTTGTTACACTTTCTAGAAGCCCTAGAAATATTTCGAAGTAGGGTGGTTAATTTAGTTTGAGAGGATACAAGGTTTCAATGAACATATTGCCTTAGAATTTGCACAAGCTCTGCATGAGAAACATTCAGAGGTTAGAGGGTTTAGAATTGTTGTTATAGAGGACGTAATTGTCAGGGTGACAGGTTTATCTTAGATAGGGACCCGTTCATTTTTTAGGAAAATAACAGTCCCAATAACTAAAGAAACATTTCTATAGCTAAGGGAGGAAGTAAGGATCAAGGGGAGAGGTATTGATAGAACATCCCTTCCTCATCCTTGGGATGATGTGGCTTTATTTATTCATAAGTTTATTACCTATGAGGGACACTTTGGGATAGTATTCAATTATCATTTCTAGCTATTGGCACATATTAGTAATGGACAATTAATAAATTTCCCCCATTATCTACTGAAGTCTTTGCAGAAAATGGAACAAGCAGTGTGTGTGGCACAACATCCACATACTTTGTTAACCAACCATGCACTCATTAAGTTAATTATAATTCATTCACTGCAACAACGGGGAGGCCATGGACTGGTTTCCTAGCATGTTCACATGTACCATCCCCTGAAACAGAGGAAAGTGAAGGCGAAGAGTGGGAGGAAAGTCGTGAGACAACAACAACAAACAAATCAGTTACACCTCTAAGACAAAGTAGAATGGATACACCTCCTAAACCCCATTGGAGAAACCCTAAAATATGGAGTTCCATAAGAACATATGTTAGTACATCTACTAAAGGAAAAAGGGCATGCATTGAAGAACCTATGTATATATCCAGTGGACAATTTGAGATTAGTAATTATGGATGCCCTATTGAGGAAGAAAGTCCTAAGGTAGAGATTGCTAAAATAGGGGCACCTGGAATAGCATCAGTTGAAGCAGGGATTCCTGAAACAGAAATGCCTGGGAAATCCAAGGAAGCATCCGAAAAATCTACTTCTTTACAAACAAGAGTAAAAAAGAAGCCATTGAAAAAGTTATTGCGTGGAAAGAATCCTAAGAAGAGAGTGTGGGTAATTGTTATGCCATCTACTACCCCAATACCTTAAGAGTGCACTGATATAGCAGAACCAAAGGATTCTGAGGGACAAAGAAAAAGAAGAAGACTTTGTAAAAGAATGTATCCCAACACCTAAGGTCCATGTTGTTCCACCTGAATCAAAGGAACAACAAAAAAAGGTAGAGATTACAAGGAACAAGAATATACATCTTTACGAGGCAAGCTTGAAATGACCTCCTTATCCAACAAATTAATAAATTGAAGGAGGAAAATGAAGATTTAAGAAAACAACTTGCCATGGTCAAGGGACAACTTTAGTTTAGAAAAAAAAAAATGGACTAAAAACCCTAGTATAAGTGGCAGAAATAATGTCACTTGATGGTACAATAATGAGATTGCGTGAGGGTGCAAGAAAGTGTTAGAAGAAGTAGGTTGTGAAAGGCCAATCGTTGTTTTGGTTGAAATCCAAGTTGGAGAGCCAGATGAGAATTCCAAACCATTATTCTAGAAGAACTTGTTGAATATTTTGTTGTTACACAAGAAAGATTAGTTGAAGTAGAGTGGGATGGAGAAAAATTGTATGTTATTCCATAAGAACCTATTTACGATGTTATTGTTACAGAAGAACCAATAGCTGAAACAGAGAAAATTGAAATAAAATTGGTCATTTCTCCACAAGAACATATTGACGATGTTGCTATTACACAAGAACTATTAGTTGATATAGAGATGTAGGTGGATAAAGGGGATGAAGAGATGTTCCAGGAAGTTGTTGAATTTGTCACTGTAACAGTAACAGAAACAACCTAGTCAACAGTTGAACAGTCATTAAGTCAACGATTTTGCTTGAGGAATTAGAGAAGTGGAAGAAATTAGTAATCTTGCTGAAGGATGAAGTTATCCCTCTAAAACAACATAAGGAAATTATGTATTATCTTAAGAGGACATGGGCTGAAAAGTCGAAGGTTCAGGACTTGGTGAGGATTCAGGAGGAAAGAAAGCAAGCATTGTTACAAGTAGAAGAATTACAAGGGGAAGTACAATTGTTATGGTAGGAAAAGGAGTTCCTGTATGAACTTGTTGACAATATCCTGAGTTCCAGACCTGCTCCTCTGTCTTATCCCTTATATCTGCAAGAAAAATGCTTCATTTTTTAATTAACAACCCTTAAGGAAAAACAATTGCATGAGATGAGGGGGGCTCAAGGCTTTCTAGAAACACTCCAAAAGGCCACTTTTCTAGAACAACATTTATTGTGTGAAATTCATTTGCATGATTTTTCCTATTTTGAAGAAAGGTCCGTTAATATTACAACATATGTTGGAGATGTTTATTTGAGAGCCTTTGTGTCCTTTATACAAAATCAAATTGGTTGGAAGGTTATCTATGATACTATAACCGCTAATGAAAGAAAGGTGAAATTGTTTATCCAAAATGAACCTAGGCCTACTAAAAAATTCTTTATGGTGTATAAAAAAATATGGCTATATTTAGACACCAAAAAGAATCTTATGGAATTCAAGAACAAAGTTTTGGAAAGTTGTCTCAGAAGTATTAGAGGAATGAAACGGGATGCATTAGATGGAAGTAAGCTGAGATGGGATGCTTGCAGGAAGGAGTTGAAGCATGAGGACCCTTATTATTTTCTAAATTTTATACAGGCAATTTCTAGGATCTCTCAATATGTAGAATTCATTAGGAGAAGTGGGCTTGGTTGGCTTGGACTTAGGTTCAAATTTCCTCTTATTTGGATCCCTACCTATTAGTATCAACATCCATATCATCTCACTCATATATTATTGGAAATGGAGTAGGTTCTTTCTCGAGGATACAAAGAAGATTCATTGGATACTGCAAGAGTCTGCAATTTTTTAGAATTCCATTCTCGGCACATCAAAAACTAGTTACAAGGGTTTGCATGAGGACATGCAGATGCTTAATTTGGGGGAGATGTTGGAAATGGAATTGGCATCTTTTTTTATCCATTTTCCTGTCCTTTATTTACCCTTTTTTACTCTCAATACCATACTTTACCACTATAACAACCACTATCAATGTAAGTATGTATCCTTTTATATGTCATCCTTATGATCTAATTTTGCTTGTAATTTTGCATGAGAACTACTTCTTTAGGCTATTTTTATCATAAACTAACAAATGGGTTGTTTCAAGGTATGTGATATGTTGAGACGTTGTTATAGGATTACATTTCCAGTTTTTCCTTGCTAAGGACAACACAAGTACTCGTTGAACATTGTTGTTACATGTGAGACTTATTTTGGACTCATTGATCTCCTTTAATCAATCATGAAGACTAGTCTGGAAAATTATTTGGTCAAATTCAGTTCAACTACCAAAGGAAATGTTTATGGATAGCATAGCTGAAACAATTAGGATTTTCATAGTTGATTATTGTAATTTTTAAAAGTTGTTACAATTTTGTCCCAACCTTGGAAATTGTTATCAAACTGTTAATATGTATTATTGATTTAGATCACATGAATGATGATCTTATCATTGTCATCTGAAATTATAAAGAGGAGTGCTCTATGCCCAGGAGAGAGACATGTAGATATACATAGATAGGCATATAGAGGGGGACAGCACCAACATTGTCATCTTATATGTTTCATTAATGCAAATCAAAATCATTCGTGACACCATACCTTTCTGCTAACTATCTTGTGTGTTATCTAGTGTACCAGCCCCTATCTGGAATTAAGGGCCCTCCTTCTTAGTAGGGATCATTGGTTAGGAAGGTACTATAGATATTTGATTTATTTCCTCTCAGTTATGATTCATGTATGATTGGTGTTATTGTTACTGTTAATCTTGTTCACACTTTAATGATTGCAGAATTCTAACCTTTGTATTATGTAACAGAATAGGTCCTCGACCAGTCCCTTTGTTAGAGTGATAGACATTTAATTCTTGTTATAGTTTGATGGTGTGTTTAGCTCATTGAATGTGTGTTTTACCATTTTATTGAGTGAATGGTTTCCAGGAGTGTTGTTTCTTCTTGAATAAGAGTGATTATATGACAAAGTGATTTATTCTACATTGTGTGTTTATTTCCTAGAAGTGTTAGCAAGGTTTAAGAGTGTAACAACCAGAGTGTTGGATTATTGAGAGTGTTATTAGAATGATTAAGTTTGAGATTCATTATAGGTATTCATCATTTTCCATTGCATATACTTTGTGTGGTAGCCTTGAAATAAAAAGGCCTAAACCCAGATTGACAATTAATGTGAGAGTCAGATCTATTGCTTTGAATTAAAAGAACAATTGTTCTACCCAACACAGTGATGACATAATATTCTAAGAAAAAATGAATTACATAAAAATGCATCGTTTTCATAAATAAAAACATTATCGAAGAAAAAAAAATATTAAACATTGAAATGTATTTACATTAATAACATATACAAAGGTTGTTGTTATAGACCTCTAGGCTTCTTGGAAGGTTTCTGCAAGCCTTCCTCTTCACAAGAATCTAATGTGGTACAATCTCTCTTGCCCTGTGTAGAAGCCTCTCATTCTTTCGAAGTTACAACACCTACTTGTAATTTATCTTCCAACTCCTTCACTTTGTTTACATAGTGTTTCAAGTTGCTTTCCATTTTACTTTTTCAGCAATGTTCTTATTCAAAATCTCAACATGCTTCTTATTACTTTTTTTAGTATTATTTTTCCCTTTTTCTAATAGTATCCTTCGCTCTTCTCAACTCAGCTTTATCTTGACACAATTTAGCCTTAAGCTTTTGTTTCTCATCAGGTATGAAAAACTAGAACTGCAAGAGGTATGGGCTTTATCTGCAAAGCGATAATTTGGGATTTCAAATCTGTTATCTCACTTTGGCATCCCAAATGTTGTGTTGTGTGCTTGTCCAATATCTTTCTTTTAAGATCCTTAATATGCTCTTCCTTCTCAGTTAGCTTCTTCTTTAGTGATTCATTTATTGTTGATGTGTTAAACACATCACCTCCAACGTCCATTGTTGCAACAACTTTAAACAACGACATCTCTCACTCTCGTAGGCCCAATCATACTTAAGCAAGGTATTTTTAATTTTTTAAATTTAGCATTTACTACTTCAATAGCTCGATTCAAGATTTTCTCTCGTGCTCTTAATCACTCCTCAAACTCTAACAAGGACTTTAAGTTCTTACAACCTGTCAATTGTTCATCTTTATTTTCAAACTTACTCTCCATTATTTAGTAATCAATTCAATGATTTTCTTTCGAAACTCATCCTTTAAAGTACTAATATATTGTTATATATCCTTCACTCCTTGCATAATTTTTACTACATGTGGAATATAGGTCTATAGAGGTGTTATGTTAAGAACCTCAGGTTTGTTTTTAAGCTCATTTTTAGCGCGTTATATCTTGGCTTCATATTTATTCTTTTCAACCTTAAACATTTCATGAAAATCATTAAGTTTTTAGATAGGAGGAATGACTTGTTATAGAGTTTTAGTGAACCCAACGTTTCGGACTACCAAGTGATCCATCATCAGGGGATGCGTCAATAGATATTCTTCAGATCTTAATGATGTATCCAGGAGCTAGATTTAGGTTATATATATAGGAAATTGAAGAAAAGATGTAAGAAAATAGGTCGGCTAGATTTTCATTTAATTAATTATTCTTTATTTAATTTATTTATTATGATTTTATATATTTATTTATTTATTTATTTTATTTTTTAATTAACTGATTAATAGGCTTATAACTTAATTGATTTTATTATTTACTTACTATGTTTATTAATTTTATTTAATAGTTCGTTTAATTGATTTATTAATTGATTTATTAATTTGATTGATTGACTAAATAATTAATTAATTAAGGGAATTGATTTAAAAGAATTGGTTAATTAATTAATTTTATTAATTATTCTTTGTTAATATGTTTATTAATTTATTGTATTATTCACTTGTTAGTTTGATTAATTGATTAATTTTTAGTTTGTTGATTAATTGTTATGTTTATTTCTTTAATGTCAAATTGATTAATTAATAAATTTATTTATTTATTTATTTAGATTAATTACTTTTATTAATGTTTTTAACTACTAATCTAATTTGTCTGATTAATTAAAATTAATTTATTAGTTTTAATTATTTATTATTTGTTAATATGTCTCTAATTTTATGTATTTATTTTGTGTTTAATTATTTATTGATTTTATTTACTTGATAAATTTATTTAATTTTTAATTAATAAATCCTAATAGATTTGGTGAGTTAATGCTATAATAATATCTATCAATCCTAGATGTAATTTTCATTGTTTAATGTTATCAATTGATTATGGGTGAATTAATCACTACTAATTTATGTTTATGATGATGATGATATGAGGATTGATGTTTTTGGTGATTATTATATTGATATTTTTAAGAGAGGAGGGAATAGGGAAATTTAAGGGATAAGGGTTAATTATTGATTTTTAAGATTTTCAAGTAAAGGTTTCCATGTGTTACTTAGTTTTAGTCCATCGTCCGACCTAAGAAGAGATAGGACCTCTAAACCAGCCTTAGCAGAACATGTTTACTCTTCCTCACATTACATCTGCATGGAAGAGGTCAAACTGGTTAGAAAAGAGGACCACTATCTTAGAAGGAAAATCAAAGAAGCCATAGAAATAGAAAAAATGAGGAACAATTTGAACCGGGACGATGGACTAAAACTAAGTAACACGTGGAAACCTTTACTTGAAAATCTTAAAAATCAATAATTAACCCTTATCCCTTAAATTAACCTATTCCCTCCTCTCTTAAAAATATCAATATAATAATCACCAAAAGCATCAATCCTCATATCATCATCATCATAAACATAAATTAGTAGTGATTAATTCACTCATAATCAATTGATAACATTAAACAATGAAAATTATATCTAGGATTGATAGATAATATTATAGCATTAACTCACCAAATCTATAGGATTTATTAATTAAAAATTAAATAAAATTCATCAAGTAAATAAAATCAATAAATAATTAAACATGAAGGGATAATTAAATAATTGATGCATCCCCTGATGATGGACTCACTTGGTAGTCCGAAACATTGGGTTCACTAAAACTCTATAACAGGTCATTCCTCCTATCTAAAAACCTTTTTATATGTCTATTTTTGGCTTATATTACATGATGCATATATCCATGTATTTTATTGGGTTATATTGTGATATCAAAGATTGGGTTGCATTATGATTCAAGATTACGTTTTCTCTTCCCCACATGATATGACATGGATCATGCCCATAATTTGTGGAGAAAAACAACAAATAATTCTTCATTTAGGAACTCTCAAATGGTCCTAGTCTTGCTATGACCATACATTATTGGTTTGGTTTATTTTAATGTTTTTCCCTCTTAAAAAAAATCCTTTTAGAAAGAGAATGGGAAATCCAACACATCAATCGGAGAGAAATGGAAATGACTTTGTACAATATCATTTGCAAGGGCTTGGGAAGCATCCAAGCAAGAAGCAAAGTTGTAGTTTTACTTTTTCTTTTTGTTGCTGTTGGTCATTTGAAACTATTGTATATGATGCTTGAAGGCAAGCAACAAACTAGTATTGTTACAAAGAAGCTATTTACTGGGTTAGGAACTACTCAATCATAAAACATGAGAGATAACCTTGGATATGGGGTAAGATAGGGGCTATAGAGTATGGTAACATTTGCTCTATCTTTAAATTTAGTGATTTCTAACATATATTATGAGTCTATTAATATTGCTATTAAAATTAATATAATTAAAATTAATAAATATTATTAAAATTGATAATTAAACTAGTAATATTATTATTAAATTGGATAAAAAATTAAATTAAAAATTCTTTATTGTAATAATGTTTTTTAATAGGTTAATAATTAAAGTGGTTTTAAGTAAATTAGAATCAGTATATTAAACATATTGATTAAATTTCTCGATAACTTTTTCCTTTAAATTTAGTAATTCCTAATTTAGAAAATATATATTAGGAGTTAATTAATAAATACAATATTATGAAGTTAATTATATTATTAATATTAAAAATCAAAATTTTTGAAAAAAATAATAATTTTATATTATGATAGTGTTTTTGAAGAGGTGTAATATTGCAAACATTTAAGTATTGATTTTAATTATCATTTGAGTTGGATGTTGACGAAAAACTCTAGTTCATTACTAATTAGAAAGCTTATTATTGTTTGGAAAACAAATAAAGTGGTATTCAATTTTGAAATTGGAATAATAAAAACCCAATTTCAATACTTTAGTTATTTCTACACATTCTTTATAATGGTGAAGTTTGGATATGCAACATTTCTGGTGAGAATTTTGGACAAATCAAAAAAACGTTCCATAACATAGGTTAAATATAACACTCCTTACCCCTTTCTTTTGATTGAAAGTGGATGTATCTCAATAGAGTCTAATCATGATTAGATAATAAATACAAATGGCTCAAGTTGAATAAGTGTAGGCTATTTGTTGTTGCTTGCCTCATGACTTTGATTAATAACCGCTAAGGAGCTTGGACTATGTATAGAGAGGCTTGATTTAATTATCAAATCATAAAATAATATATTAAAATTAATAATATCAAAGTTTATATCTTTATGAGATTTAGGATGATAATTGAGGTCATTTAATTAGAGAAAGTTTGAAGTATAAATCTAAAATTTTAAATGATTAGAAACTTTTTCATTGGACTATTTCATTTTTTTTTAAGACGAATGGCACAAATTGGGCAGAAAAGAAGGAGTTTAGTTGGAAGATGATAAATGATGAAGGCCTCAAGGGGAGGGATAAATGTTGAAGCTCAAGGGGAACCAATCCCCATAAAAGAAACCTTATCCACATTATCTCAAATAATTGGCATAAGAAAATGTGGTAGTTCTTGTTTATTGTAAAACAAATGATTAAATTGTTGATAACTTTATGAAGTCACTGGCATATTTCAAGTTTGTTAAATCTTAATTTTTGCTTGGGCTAAAAGAATTAGTGATTAAGTTTTGGGTGGGCGGGGTGTGTGGGCTAGTGGGCTGAAATAATGCCAACTCTTAGTCCCCAAAGAAATTATCTTGGAGGGGGATGTTGGAATTTGTGAACTAAATCTAAATTTCGTTGCAAATCGATAGATCCATTCAGAATTTGATTGACTTGTTAAGGGGTTCCAACTAGTGATCCCTAGCACATTGACTATAATCAAATGGGCATAGAATGTGCCAAACAATGTAGATTATATAATCACTTTAGGACCAACATGGGTAAAAAATTAACTTAATTTATAATGGTTCAACTTTATGTTTATACTTTCATTCATAAATAATAACATGGACACAAAAAACAAATCTATATTTTTAAAATGAAAGTAGGAATATTACAATTTATGTATGTTATTTGAAATTATTTTCATTAAATATTATATTTTAATATGTGTTATAATTAATTAAGTTAAAGATGTAATAAAATTTTAATTTTTCAAAAAAGAAATTTCAAAGCACATTAAAATTTAGAGTGAAAGTCTTCCCATTCATTATGTACTCAATTGAATACCATTAGAAAATTTAAGGGTATACTAAAACTAGAAAAGTTAGGGGAATTCTAAAACTCATTATTGCACCTATCACGAGGAAGTGCAATAACATTTTAAAAAATGCTAATGAAACTTTTTTAAAGGCATTAACCCACATTTTCCCACCCACCCTCTTAAACTTTTGTCAACGTGTTAATTCTTGTGCCTGTGAATCTCGTTCAAGTTGTCTAATTCAATGAGTTGACATAGTTATTCCATTCAGCAAGGATTCACATGGATAGTTATTTTATAATGTAATATAGGTCTCCATTTTGCATTTCACGATCATGACATTCGTGATCTATTAATGATAAATCAACCTATTTTGATTTTTTAGGGAGATAAATTAAAATTTTATGTTGTTGGCCTAATGAAATCATTTAGCATGTAGATTTCCTATGACTAATATTCCTTGACCTAAAGGACAATCTTTGTCAAGTTGTAACATATTGTCACACTATGGACCAAGATTCCAAGTGCAAAAGAAACAAATGACTGGATATGGCTACTACAACTCCCCCATCAACACGTGGTTTGAGAACTAATAACACTAGGACGCTTCATAGCTTTACAAACCAACAATATCCCCTCCCAACTCATTCCAAAATTGTCATGAGTGGTACCTATAATAGGTCACTAGAAAACTATTTAAATAGGTACTAAGTAAGATGAGATGGTGAGATGGGATGTTGAGTAAGGGAGGGGTGAGTCACATTTTTAATGCCTTTAATATAAGTATAAATTAGACATCAAGAATTAAAGGCGTGTAGGAGCATACACATATATACAATGTCCTAGAGATGTTCACACCATAGTAGCAAACTTAATGTAATAGGTTTTAATCCTAATAAATATTTTTTGATAAATTCAAATGATTACAAAAGAAAAAACATTAAAAATATCTATACAATTGACTAAACACTAAACATATATTCATAAAAGATAACTTTGTTGACATTTCCCACACAAAAAGGTATTGTGTTGTCCATTAGAATTGAAAATTTTCATGCATTTTCCAACATAGCCTTGCTTTGTGTGATCATTCCCCTCCCTTAATGTTTCATACTTCATATATGTTTGTCTTGTTTCTTATGGTTTTGGTTATTTCATGCATTTTATAACATGTTTCAAGTTATTTTAAGGTTCGCCCCCACTTGATGTATCACCTTATTCCCTATTACAAGTTAAACTTGACCTTGACCAATTTTCTTGTATAACATATAGGTTAACTAACACATTGATTGTCCACATAAGCAAGTAATATTATTGAAGTGTCAATAGTATTAAGAAAAATATTGATGTGAGAGATGATCAAGAGTTCTCATTCTAGATTTCAAATCTATCATTTATACATAGAGACAAATCAATTCATTTTCCCCAACTAGTGAAAACAAAATTTGATAGGTTCCTTCTAGCCCACACATGTTTCATATAAATTTATTTTGTTTTTAATGTGAACTATGAGGTGACATGGACTTTGCACGATAGAAACAACACAAGCATTAGATATTTTGTAAACACAGGTATTCATTGATGTTCTTAACAAAGTATCATCATCGTCTCTTTATTCTTAATCCAACAATCCATTGCTACATCTCCTCAAACTGCTAAAATGTACAAAAAATAAGTGGAAATTTGATGAAGGTTGATCAAATTATTTTGAAATTGATCATACATCATCAATTTCAAGTAATCCAATATTAATCAAGGCATTATTATTCCATTGGAAAAATTCTTTTTACAAAATGATCAACATGTGTAATCTCCTTTATGGTTATATGTACATTTAAAAGACCCACACCAAGTTCTCAACCATATTCTCAGATGAGAGCAGTTTATACATTACTAGGGTTTGTGCTTAACCTTTAATGGTTATTAATTGGAAATGAGAACATTTTTCTATATACATTCAACTATGACAAATCTTAACCATCTCAAAAATTATTTAAATACATTATTCATGGACCCTACTAAATAGATCCTCAATTAGTTATTGATATACTATTGATGTACTTCTCTTATCTCCAAACAACATCCTAATTCACTTCAGCATTCCCTTACCCCACTTCAAGGGAATGCTAGTTTTATATTTACTATTATTTTATTATTTCCCTTAACAAACCGATTTTAAACCTCAAAAATCTTTTAATAATTTCTCTTTTAATTGGGACACAATGTTGTTTTTTTAATGATCTTAAAAAAAACCTTAAAATATATTAATAATAATAGTAAAAAAATGAACTTTCACTCTTTCTAAATACTTGGCCTCGGAAATCATTAATTAAAAAATACAATACAACTAATCCGGAGAAAAATGAGTTTGTGTCATGGGGAAAAGTAAATCGAAATCGAAAACAAAAAGCCAAAACAAATCGTCGCCTGAGAGATTCGAACTCTCGCGGGGAAACCCCATGTACTTAGCAGGCACACGCCTTAACCACTCGGCCAAAGCGACGTTTGTGCCCGGTTATCGATAATGCCTAAGTTGTACTTTATTTATTATAAATCATGCCCGCTTATAACTTCAAGAAAAATTGACCACTTGACAAAATTATATAATTGTTTCATCTTTTAGAGTGGTTACGACATTCATGGTAGGGTGGCTTGCAACTAAACCACCACATTTAAACAATCGGCTTATTATATAATTACTTTGAGCCAAAGTTTAGTTTCTATATACTTATTGTTTTGCAAAAGAGTTCGGGTTTTTATTGTTTCATTTTTTTTTTCTTTTCTTTCTTCT
>APFE030183323.1:100020-111115 GCA_000404065.3 Pinus taeda | reverse complement strand
TTTTGGCAATCAAATGTTTGGGTGATAAAGATTTCAGGTCAAAAGCAAGCTGTTTCAAATAATTCAGTAGTTTCGTAGCACGCTACGAAACTGCTGTAGGTGATGATTTTAACGCAGACAGGTAGTTTTGTATTATGAACGGGAATTTTTGAAAGAGAGACACCTAAAGGGTACGCAAGACATCAGATGGAGCTACAATAGTCATTCAGGTCAAGACAGGTGTACATTTAAAAAGGTGGAATATTTTAACCCAAGTTTAAATTTATGTTATAAAGCCCATTTATCACCGTTCAAAAGGCATTAAATGATTTGCATACAAGGAACTTTTGCCTGCACACATGTCCATCAATGCAGCCTACAACACATAAAAAACGTGGCAGTGTTCCATATCTTGGGTTATTAAAGGCTAGAAGACATGCTGTTATACATTCGAGCAATTTGAGGAAAACAGGAACCGAGAAGCAAGGGACATCTCCTAATACTACTAAGCAGTTAAAGATTCAGTTCAAGGTCAATATGGAGTATTAAACATCCAGCTCATCCAAATCGAAAGAGGACCAGGTGTCAAAGAACAAGGAGAAGCCAGTATTGCATGGAAAATGGAGTTAGAGTCATAGTTAATTTAGAATTCTTTAAAACTCCAGTCAGGACTTTATTGTATTTAATAGTTAGTTAAATAGCTGATAGGTGTCATTAGAGATAGTTATCGAGTTATCAAATTCCCCTCATGATGGAGGAGGAAGCCAAATTAGGTAAAGAGATCTATATATAGCTGAAACAACAATGTAATCAGGGTGGGAAATTTTATGAAAAGACTTGTATTTGGCTTATGTAAGACTATGTTTCAGTAATACATGTTTGGCTTTACTTCTCAGGATTCATGAGGGATTTTTTATGTTCAGAATATGTGATGTTGTCCTTTTCCTAATTCTTGCAGTGGTATGGATGTATAATCACTCAGAATTCTGAATGTGCTCTGACTTCCTGTATACATTTATAAACTGTGTGGTCCCATATGAGTTTATGTTCTGAATGTTTAAATGTTGAATGCCCTAACTTCCATGTAAGGTTTAGTTCATTGTTATATTGAGGTGTTGTTGACTCCATAAGCCCAATGGATAGTTGTTAAATGTGTTTCCACCATTCATATTTTTCACAGTTGTTCTACAAGAGTTAGCCATCTTATCTTTAATCAAAATCATTAATCCATTTAGAGAGAGCCCTCTCAGGTTGAGGAGGCTGAGCCTTAGCCTAAAGTAGGTTTGAAATAGTTACTTAGAGTCAACCTGACCAGCAGCCTATCAGGATCTGATTTTGAGATAACACGATGCATAGGCTATCAAAAGAGCCGATGGTGGACGTGCTACCCTAGATCTGGATCGTTCAAAGGAAGAAGCTGGCAACACTGTTCAAACCTCCAGTGCCTCCAACAAGCTACCTTCATATCCTCCTATGACTAGATCCATATCTATACTGGAAGTCGCTCCTTCTTCAGGTACTATCTTTGCTCCCTGCTCCTCTATCTTTCATTTTAATCATTTCTCAATCTCTATGGTTTCGTCTGTGCCCACTACTTATTTAAATACTACTCCCATTACATGCTCAATTGTTCCAGTGAATCTTTTATTCTCCACTACCCCACCATTGACTACTTGTTTGGACGATATCCCTTTTCCATATGAACATACCCCCTTAGGCCTTCATACCTATAATCTTCGACCCTGTAGGCAAGCCACCCCCGATACTTTGGGTCTGGGTATCTCCCTCACTTTAGCTAACCACAAGCCCACAAGAGGGAGACTCTCCAAATTAGTCGAAGCACTTAAAATTGCAGGGGATGACGTTTTTGAGGGTCGTTAAAACACCATTGATTAGGTTATTAGAGCAACATACACCCCAGCCAAGGTCTCCCAATGAAATGGCTCTCCTTCAATTGTAGGGGCCTGGCCAGCCCCCCAAAATAATTGGCCCTCAAGAGACTCTTGAAATGTGAACCCTGTGATATAATATTTCTTCAGTAAAATTTGGGGCCTTCAGATCAAATTGTAAAATTTCTCTTGAGCATCATGCCTGGATGGCACTTTCGAGTCATGGATGTAGCTGGCAGATCCGAGGGTCTCGCCCTTGGGATAAACCCTCATACCATTAAGGTGATAGCCTCTTGGGGTGGTCTCATTTTCGTTGGTATGGATCTCTTCTCAATAGTTTTGGGTAAATAGACCCGTATAATAAATATATATGCCCCCTATCAAAATAGGATCGACTTCTGGAAATTATTCCTCAATAACTCGATGATCAACTCCTCAACTATTTTAGGGGGTGACCCTAACTTCTCCATTGGTCACGAAGAATCCTGGGGCCATCAATCACAACTTGATCCACTCTCGGATTAGATGAGCTCTCTACTGGATCAACATGGCCTTATTTATGTACCTATGAATAAGAAGATGCCTACTTGGTATAACAGAAGAATTGGCGAGGCCACCTTAGGGAGAAGACTAGAGCAGTTCCTTATCCACGAAGACCTGCTGATGACTCTCACCATCTTCAGACAATGGGTGGGCTCAGGAAGCATATCTAATCACTCACCAATATATCTGGAATTGTTTGGCTCCACTGTCAAAACTTGAGGCCCATACAAGTTCAACTTCTCTTGGCTTAAGTACCCTAACTACCTCAAGATGGTCACAGACTACTAGAAATCTCACCCGCTTTCAACTGAGAGGTGGAAGGCTGTTATTTTATTCAATAACTTGCACCACCTCAAGTGACTCTCGATCTATTGGGAAAACAAAAGAAAGTTAGGGAGGACCTAGTGATATCTGAATTAGAATCCCAGCTATCCAATCTAACAGATGAACATGGAAAAGCCTACAACTCTATTGAGTCAAAAGTACAACTAGTTGAGATGGAAGCCTAGAGATATAAGATCTTATTGGCCCAGGAAGAAACTTGGCGACTTAGAAGCAGGACCATCTGGTTACAAGCAGGGGACGACAACACTAAATTCTTATACAATTTTTCAAATGGAAGGAAAGCCAACAACATGATCTGGAAGCTTCCCTCAGACCAAGGAATGCTGGCAAACACTCATGCTCTGCTTTCACAGTTTGGCATTTCTCACTTCAAATAGTTGTTTAAATCCCCTCTAGGTGCTACATTGCCTGATATTATTTGGATTGTTGGGCACTTCCCTAGGTTCATGGATCTTGAAAGACTGGATGACTTCATTAAACCTGTCCCCCTAGGGGAATTAGAGAGCACCCTGAAATGGTTCAAAAGAGATAGACGCCCAGGTCTGGATGGTTGGCCTATGGAGTTCTACCTTACCTTCTTTGACATCCTTGGACCTGACCTTTTAGTAGTTGTAGAAGAATGTTGTGACAGTGGTAGACTACATGAACCCATCAACTCCACTTTCATTGCCCTTATTTCCAAATTGGACTCTTCTCTATCCTTTAATGACTTCCGTCCTATATCCCTTTGAAATTTCCTTTATAAAATCATTGCTAAGATCAAGCTAATCGTATCAAACCTATTCAATCAGAGCACATCCCCCGAACAGTTTTCCTTTTTACAAAACTAGAAAATTCATGAGGCCATATGCATGGTACAAGAGGCCCTCCACTACATCAAGTTGAAGAAACTTAAAGGAATGATGCTCAAAATTGATCTTTCAAAGGCTTTTGATAGGGTTAGCTGTCTATATCTCTGGATGTTACTCACCCACCTGGGTTTCCCTCTTGCTTTCATCTGATGGATCATGTGTTGTATTACATCGGTCTCCTTTGCTATATTAATCAACGGATTGACCTCCCACACCATCCGGGCCTAGAGGGGACTTAGACAAGGATGCCCCCTTTCCCCCCTACTCTTCCTCTTGGTTATGGAAGGCCTTACACGAAGGATTGCAATGGAGAAGGATGCAGGGAACCTCAAGGGACTAAAGATAACATATCAATGCTCTCTGTCTCATCTCCTTTTCGTTGATGACATCCTCATTTTCTTGGATGGAAGCATTCATGACATAATTAATTTCACAGGGTCCCTAAGGCTTTTTAGCTAAACCACTGGGATGGATTTTAACCAGGCTAAATCCACCATAACCCTGTCAAGATGTACTCAATAGGAAACCAATCTTGCTCTCCAAAACTTCCCCTTTCAAATTCAAGCCCTCAAGGATGGGTTGAAGTACTTGGGATTTAAGATTAAACCTGATGGATACAAAATAGCTGAGTGGACTTGGTTGATCACAAGGGTTGAAAGAAGACTAAATCTATGGAGCCACATGTTGTTATCTAGGGCAGGAAGATTGGTGCTTATCAAATATGTCCTCAAAACCACACCGGTTTACTGGATGTCCCTGGCTTGGATCCCACAAGGAATTATAGAAAGGATTCAAAGAATATGTTGCAACTTCTTATGGAAAGGAAATAAAGAGGGGAAGTTATATGCTTGGGTCAAATGGAGCAGCTTAGCTATCCCCAAAAAATGGGGAGGGTGGGGGTTAAAAAATTATCTGCCTTCACACAGGCTCTTGCAGTGAAATTGGGCTGGTTACTCCTGAAACAAAGAACCCTGTGTACTGAAGTGATCACCACAAATACATCTAGCCGACACCACTATTGGATTGGTTAAGACTACCAACCTGGAACAGAAAGAGCATCTCGGTCATCTAGAGGGCAGTTTTGAATACTCTCACCACTATTAGAAAGGGACTCACCTGGAGGATTGGCAATGGAGAGGAAGCCTGTATCGAAATAGATCCATGGATAGGATGTGGGAACTTACATATTCTACCACATGCCTTGATAGAAAATCTGAATCAAAAAGATATCTACTCTACTGCACATATAGGAGACCCCCAAAACACATCAGTATATTAGCAAGCCTGGTTATCAGGGACAACTCTAGACATCCCTGATAGATGGGACTTGGAGTCGGGGACTTATTTGAGAGCCTTAACTGAATCACATGTTAGATTAAGGGATGAGCTACTATGGGGACTAGCATAGAATGGGAAATACTACCCTAAGGAGGGGTACATAATAATTCATTCTAGTCAAAAACCTGAAGCTTTAAAGAACTAGTGGAAAAACATCTGGAAGCTACAAGGCCCTCCTCGCTCCTGATTAGTAATGTGGAACATTATTGAGGACAAAGTCCCAACTGGAACCCATCTTAGGAAACTTTCTCTGGACCTACTTGGTGTGTCCTCCGCAAAAATGAGGAGGAATCCACCAACCATCTCTTCCTCCCTTGTCCGACAACTCAGAATGTCTGGGCACAAGTCCTACAGATCCTTAAGATAGCACATACTTGGTTTGGGGAGGATGTTAATATGGCTTGGAATAACTAGTGGAACAATGCTTTGAAGCTGAAATTGAGGAACTTGCCATTGATTGTCTCCTGACATATTTTGATATGCAGGAACATCAATATTTTTCAAGGCAAACAAATTACTTGGACTCTGATCATCCCAAAGATATGTATGAGCCTCCTTGAGATCCCGGAGGAGACACAACATACCTGGACAAGGCACATCACCCGTGAAGTCATTGATAGAAGGATTCCCTGGCATACTTCGATGGCACTGCCCAAGAACTGGGGTGTGGTGGAGGCATCATCTTACACAAATCCGAATCACATAATTTCCATATCAGTCTGGGGCTGGGAAATGGCACCAACAATTATGTGGAACTCATGAACCTTTGCCATCTGTTACACTTTTCTACATCCAAAAACTACAGATACTTATAGATATTTGGGGACTCTAAGATGGTCATAAACTAGTTCAATTGCACAACTACATGCCACGCTTTCTCACTCAGAACAATATTGGATGATGTTTTATTTATAAAAGCACAATTTGATTTTGTTTCTTGCACTCATATATATAGGGAACACAATGCAACCACAGACATGTTATCAAAAGAGGCAAAAAATCACCCTCAAGGAGAATGGTTGATCAGAGAGCACACTTAGGCACAAGTTTATCAGTACTACCACAGACCATATATAAACCAATTTTTGTAGAGGGTGGAGAGCCCTAGTTACAACACTCCTTTGTTAAATATTTTTGCACAGATATATGGATATGTAAATATTTATGTAATTGAACTTCTATAAGCACACCCGAGTATGGGAGTTTTGTAAATTTTGATACCATTCCTGCAAACTTATTTATGTTGACCATGGTCAACTTACTGGATATTCCAAGGGCATTTACAACATGTAATTTTCTTGATAATGAAAATTACGATTTATCTTTCCAGGATAAAAAAGAATGAACTTATGGGCACATAAATTATTGTTAAAATCATTAGAATTTACACAACTACTCATGGTAATACACATGATGTCTCCTTAAACGATTCCTTGTATTCTTAAGAACGCCAGGGTCATATAAAAAAATGTATACTGCCAGATGAAGGAGTAGGGCCAAGGAACCTCAACACGATTGCTATTTGTTCACGTTGTGTTGCTTATGGCCTGACCTCTCTTCTGCTTTGATATTTTGACACGGTGGAAATATTCACGAAGAATAATAATTTTCAAACTATGTTCATGATATGTTCTCCTTCTCCTGAACAACCCCTGAAATTGAAAATAGCTCTAGTCACAGAAATGTATTTATAAAGATGGAGAAGCCACCCTACACTTCCAATTGCCAAGAACTTACATGCTAAAAAAATTCACCAGGTGGAATGCCACGATAGTCTAATATGAGTAGCAAAAAATGTTAGAGCCTACTTCTTCGTGGAGAAGGCCCTGTGGCAGATGGGATTGGATCTTGCACCAGAATCACAATGATATTTTGAAGTGCTTGCCTACCGATTGTTAACATTAGTTGCTCCATGATGGTGATGGGCATGGCAATGTTCCACACACAAAGAAATTGGTGATTAAGGAAGAAATTGGGGATTGCGTTTTTGTTTGAACAACAAGAGAAACTTGCTTCTACATGATTACACAAGTCTTTTCTAAGGTAGAGGAGAGTCAAGGTCATTATATGAAAAACATATGAGGAGATTCAATGGCTCAAGTAGTGACTTCTCTTGGCCGTAAATTTTGCCAATATCTCGTGGTTTCATTTTGTTTTTAAGAATTTTCTTCTATGAATTTTATTTGGCAAGGAGTTTTTAAAATTATATTTAAAAAACTCATTTTAAACAATACAAATGATCTTTTACCAAAAATTATATTTTCAAAACCAAAAGCATACATAGAGGCCAATATCTATTGGAGAGCCAAAATTCTTATTGCTCAGTTAAGGATTGATTCTCATCACCTCCGTTGTGAAACAAGAAGCTAGAAAATGCCAAAAGAAGTGTGGGAGGAAAGAATATGAATTTTTGTTCTTCTGGAAAAGTGGAAATAGAAAAGAATTTCATTTTAGGATGTGAGGCATTCAAAGACAATAAGGAAATTTATGCAGATATGCTAGCAACTAGCTCTTGGGATAATCTACTTAGCGAGAGATTTGTCGAGAGGTTGGGAGCATTTATTGTGAGGCTTCACAGAAAAATGACTGAATACATCAAGTAGATGAAGAAGCAATCTATCCCATATGCTATCTTTAGCCTGATGGACATTAAAATACTTTTGTTTTTTTCTTTCTAACCCAAAAAAAACCTTAAATTGCTACTCTCCTTTATTCTTATGTAGGCAGTCACATTGTTTGAATCAACCATTAATACATTGTTTTAATTAACCATTCACTCACTTCTACATGATGACACGACTCCTTTCCTTTGAATAATTGAAAATGGAGCACAATCGGTCATTATAAGGCAATTCAATCGTTGAAGCAACGTCTTCACGTGGCTGTAAATTTTGTGGGTATCACATGATTTCAATTTGCTTTATTCTGTGGGTATCTTGTGATTTCAACTAGCATCCCACATGTCCTGTGAATGATCAGAAATAGAAACATCTGGAAATAAATTTTCACAAGATGGAACATAAATAAAAAATCATGGAATATGTCAGGATAAAGTGGATGAGTTGCGGACAAAAGGAGGTCATCCTTCATCGCATATTCTTGTTCAGACTCCCACACATACTCATCTAAAATAATATCGCAAGTTGACTATTCAACACCAAATCCGTCCATAACTTGATCCTTGTGAACATCACAAGTGAGACCTAAGATGGATGGACACAACAAACCAAAATCTAGAGAATCAAAGAGACCAAAGAAAGGAGTCTCAGGAGATAAGACCATATGACAACCATCAGGGTTATAGTGAAAATATCCGCAGAAATCCTGAACAGGTGGGGTAGGAGGAGATGCTAACAGATCAACCAGTGAATTTTCAACTTCTCTCACCTCAACATGTGGAGTCAAAGCCATTTGATGGGAAGGGGACCATAGGGTCACTTGGGACAACAGCCTTGTCGGTCTCAAATTTAGAAGCTCTAACACCGAGATATGTTGGGAGAGGTTCGAAAGACTCTAACTCATGCAAATTCTTAGAAACATGAACAAGATATTGAAATATTTCTTCCAAAAAATCCCAGTCAAATTCATCTTTAGGGAATTCATAACATTAGTGAAGAAAATGATTGTGAAAAACTTGAAGAGATTCGTAAGGTGATTTCCATAATTTCAAAATATTTTATTAAGTGCTTTTCAGTCATAAAGAACAAAAGCAAGGAATAATGCTCTAAATAAGTGATCGAAAGAGTGTATAGAGTGTTAAGGTCCCACCCTAACCCCCTTATTTATGTAGTAGGATCGAGTCATAGTTATAGTTAAGTAAAGAGTCAATAAAGCCCATATTAATAATTGTAAGTGGTTAACCCGCATTTAATGACGGGACCACAGTTAGTTGCAAATGGGCCATGGTATTAGATAGATGGTATTAATAATAACCATGGTATTGCTCCATGGTATTGCATGTATGAAGCATATATAAAGGATAGAGACTCCCTGCGAGGAGCATTGTGTCTTATTTTGTAAACGAGCTCGGCTCTATTGGAGGTTTCCCCCTCGAAGAGGTAAGTGAACATTTATTTTTGAATAATAAAATACTTGTGGTTGTTTCTGGGTATATTTCTTCGCATATTTGGTATTCTGGTATCATTTTGCAGGTTAAGAGCATAACAAGTGGTATCAGAGTGCTTTCTAGGGCCGGTGGGATCTCCATTTTTTAGCAATTTTTTTTTTTTGGCTAGAGACGTGTTTTGGAATCTTTAAACCACAGGATCTGTCATTGAGCGCATAAACCTGTGGATTTGGGGAGGCATGCACATAGGAAATACAAGAGGTGGTCATGCTTGTTGGACTCCCTTATAACCCTTGTGGGTACCCCTTCGAGTAGTAGCGCATTAGACAGAACCACACACGGACTATCTTCCAAGTACCCTCTGGGTATATTGGAAGCCCCATAGCTCCTTTGAAACCTTGCCATAGATAAACCATCAGCCGTCTTGCTGCTATAGTACACTGAGAATAACACTCGAAGAGATTACTCACCCATACGATAAGGTAGTCAGGTTGTATGGCTAAGGGTATGGTTGATCCTCCTTAGTTAGTGCCCTGAAACATTGGGCCAAGTACTACTGTCAGACCCTTATGTATATTGCAATCTGTAGCACCTGACACTCCTCGAGACCATAGTTCCCTTCTTTATCTCTGGATCACGCATAATCTTTGCTAGATCATATCTCGCAAGTCGGGGCTTTACAACAGCAACCACAATCAGTCCTGCCATTCAAACTTATCAGAATAGCCATTCAAATCTATTAGATCCATCAGATCCATAGCAAAAATATATTTGGCCATTCAGATCTCTTCGATCAACCATTCAAATCTCTTAGATCCATCAGATCTGCCATCCAGATCTGAGTAGTTGTGTGGGTTCCTATATGTGGGCATGATTTTCACAGGACTTTTGGCAGCATTGACATTTCAGAGATTCGGCGACTGCAGTATTCCTAAGGAAGGAGTAAAGCTCCGTTAGGAGTCTGAGACCCCTCGGTGTGCTTATTTGTGGCTTAGCCCATAAGAATTAGGACGACGAGCTGAGCAAGGTGGTACCATTCAATTGTTAGTGCCAAAAAAAAATTCGGGCAGTCCCATATTTCAAGTACATCAAATTGGTGCATGGTAGAAACTAGAGCTCAAGCTATGGCCAATGAGAAGATCAACAAAATTGAACAATCCTTGAAAGGCATTCAAGACCAGCTGGCGAAATTAACTACAACACTCTCTAGGAGCAAGGCAGAAGCCCGTGAGGAGGCATATATTGGCAACGAACACAGTGAGGGTGAGTCTAGCCACTCTCTTCACCTCTGGGGCACCCACCAACAATCCCGTCCATGACCACCCAAGCTGCATAAATTTGATGGCTCTCACCCGACAGCATGGATAGCACAAATGAAGCAATATTTCAATCTGAATTACATCTTGGATAATGACACTCAGCTTATGGTGGGGAGCATGTACTTGGACAATGAAAGATGGAAATGGTGGCAATGGCATCAACATTGCAATGGAAGGCCCTTGACTTTGGGACACATTCAAAAAAGCTCTTATGGATCGCTTTGACCATGAATCTGCTTTTTTGGGTCGTCTCACTAAGCTCTGACAAATTGGCACAGTGGATGAATTTATTACAGCTTTTGAAGCCTTATCTTTCTGCACTTTAGGTCTACAAGATGAGTTCTACACGGAATGTTTTATCAGTGGTCTTAAAGAGGCCATACAAGCTCACGTTCGACTACACCACCCTCCCACATGGTTGGAGGCTTGCAAGGTAGCTCGTAAAGTTGAACATGCGTTAGTGACCCAGTCCAATCGCCCAAATTTCACCTCCAAGGGTCGGCCCCCACAAGCTCATAGCACTACCCAAACACTTAAGGTTCAAAAGGTGTCACCTACCGAAATGCTAGAAAGAAGAAAGCAGGGATTATGTTACTACTATGATGAAAAATACTCCCCCGGTCATAAATGCAAGGAGCCCAAATTATTTCAAATTGATGCTATTGATCATAGCTCATCGGAGGAAGCCCCACTGTTTAGTCAATTTATTGTTATCTAAATTGCTAGTATTAATTGTCAACCCGGGGCTCGTAAGCTGATGAAGTG
>APFE030183323.1:79399-100000 GCA_000404065.3 Pinus taeda | reverse complement strand
TGGCACAAATGAGCAGGGGCCCTCTGCCCATTCAGCCACAAAGAAAACTCAGAGATCTGGAAACTTCAAGACAATGCTGAGTCTACTTCTTCATTGCAGAAAATATTTAAAACAGAGTGCTAGAATAGCACTTTAAAAACAGAGTTTGGAATGCTTGAAAATATAACAGAGGTTCATCAAATACAACTCATAAAAAGCTTAATAGGCGTACACAGACGCAGCTATTTATAGGAGTTTCTAGGATAGCTTATCCGTGCAACTAAATAACTGAAAAGTAAATGACTATTTATGCGTTTCCAGGTTTCTTTGGCACTTCATGCGGCTGCGTGGACGAGGTGGTGGTTCTGTCGTCATGGGCAATAAATCCCAGGCTGGATCACGTCCCCTGCCATCTGTAAAACGTGGACAAATCACCGTTTAGGGTGACGTGACCAAACAGCTCACAATCACCGCTAAACTGTCTTGAGTTGACCGTGACTTGCCCTGCTTTGACCGTCGACAAAGATGATGTGGATGGCCGGAAAAATAGGACAGGAACCTTGAGCATGATGACACCTAAGTGCCCATGTGGCTCATCTAGCAAACCGACACGTGGAACATAGAGTTTAACAAAATGGGTTGCAGGATGTTCAGATAGCTGCAGGATCACCAGAAAGCTGCAGGATGCCTGCAAGTAAGCCAAAATCTAAACAAATAGTCATCCATTAGCAAAACTTACTTAATCATACTTAATAACATCTAATGTAATGATCTGGGTTGTTTTATGGTGAAAATGAGGCAAAAGATAAGGAAAGATAAGGGAAGATTGAGGGAAATGGTAGAAAAGTAGGTGTAAAGTAGAGGCTCTACACCCACCACTTGAGGAACCAGAGGAGGAAGAAGAGGACAACTAGATGGACCATGTCCCTGAAGAAACAGTTATTTCGCTGCATGCTTTGGTAGGGATTTCTTCACCTCACACTCTCAAAATCAGAGGTTTTATTAAGCATCACCCAGTGGTAGTCTTGATTGATAGTGGAAGTACACATAATTTTATCCATCAAAGAGTTGCGGAAGCAGTGCATTGTTTTGTACACGCAGTTTCTAACTTCCAAGTCCAAATTGTGGATGGGGGAACAATGAAATGTGACGGCTGCTGTGAAAATGTCAAACTTCAAATGGGGGATTATTAGTTAAAGGCCCACATGTTTTCCATCCACATGGGAGGGTGCGACATTGTCCTTGGTGCTGAATGGCTTCGCACATTGGGCCCAATCACAATGGATTTACAGGAGTTATATATGAGCATTAAGCAGAACAACCACACACATACCCTCCATGGACTCCAAGCAGGAGATCCCTCTATCATCAGCTCACATCGGATGGAAAATTGTTAAAAGAGGGCCATCATGGAGTTATAGCTCAACTTAATGCCATCCAAGCCGTTGAACCCAATTCTCTTCTGATTCATCCTAAGATGCAACAAATGTTAAATAACCATCTTCCAGTCTTTGAGAAGCCTCATGATATTCCACCCTCGAGAGGGGAACATGATCATAGCATCACTTTGGTCCCAAGGGCCCAACCACCAAATGTGCACCCATATAGCTATTCGTTCACCCAAAAGAATAAAATAGAAAAAATAATCAAGGAACTTTTGGAAGCAGGTGTCATTCGTCCCAGCATTAGTCCTTATTCATCACCAGTGGTCATGGTGCTCAAGAAAGATGGGGAATGGCATATGTGTCCAAACTTCAGGGCCCTCAATAAGTTGACAGTCAAAGATAAATTTCCCATCTCGGTTGTTGAGGATTTGCTCTATGAACTAAATGGGGCTCAATTCTTCACTAATCTCGATCTTTGTTCAGGCTACCACCAAATTCGCATGAAAGAAGTCGACATTCCAAAGACTGCTTTCCAAACTCATGAAGGCCATTATGATTTTATAGTCATTCCATTCGGTCTTTGTAATGCCCCATCTACTTTTCAGAGCCTTATGAATCACCTGCTCAAACCATATCTCAGAAAATTTGTCCTTGTTTTCTTCGATGACATCCTCATCTACAGTCACACTTGGGCCACACATCTTCATTATGTAGATCAGCTCTTGCACCTGCTCCACAAGCATAAATTATTTGTTAAGATGTCCAAGTGTTCTTTTGGAATGGAAGAAGTTGAGTATTTGGGCCATATTGTGGGGCGTGAAGGTGTCAGGGTGGACCCCAAAAAGATCCAAGCAATGCAGGATTGGCCTCACCCTAAGACCTTAAAGAGCCTGAGAGGATTTTTGGGTCTCACGGGCTACTATCGCAGATTTGTCCGCAACTATGGTCGCATTGTGAGGCCCCTCGCTCAACTCCTCAAGAAAAATTCATTTCTCTGGAGTGATGAAGCACATCAGGCCTTTACAGCTCTCAAAAATGCCATGTGTTCCACTCCAGTCTTCGCATTACCCGACTTCACAAAATCTTCTGTCATTGAATGTGATGCTTCGAGTATGCGTATTGGGGCAGTATTAATACAAGAAGGTCAACCCTTGGCCTTCACAATCCAACAACTAAGTGGGAAGAATTTGGTACAATCTACCTATGAGAAGGAAATGATGGCCATCTTACATGCAGTAGATACCTGGCGACCTTACTTGTTGGGGCGACGCTTCCAAATGCGCACAGACCATCAAAGTCTTAAATATTTTTTGGAGCAATGCCTATCCTCACCAAAACAAAATAAATGGCTCGCCAAAATGCTGGGATATGATTATGAGAAAATTTACAAGAAACATCATGAAAATATTGTAGCAGATGCATTATCTCGCCAATTTGAGGACGAAAGTACCCTACTCGCAATTTCCCTTCCCATTCCAAAATGGATTGACGAGGCTCACAGGGAATGGTTTTCACATCCCTGGCTCTCCCAACTCATTACTCAATTGCAGGAATATCCAAATTCCACCAAGGGCTACTCATGGTAGGATGAGATTCTGCGCTACAAGGACAGAGTCGTACTATCACCAACGTCCACCCTCAAAAGCTGCATTTTGGCAAAGTTGCACTCATCCCCCACTACAGGACATTTAGGCTTTCAAAAGACATGTGCTTGCACTCAAAGATCATTTTTTTGGACAGGAATGAAAAAGGACATTCTTAATTTTGTAGCAGAATGTGACATCTGTCAGCGCCAGAAAGGATAGACTGTCAAAGCACTAGGCACATTATAACCATTGCCCATCCCGACATCAATATGGATAGATGTTTCTATGGATTTCATTATAGGTCTTCCAATGTCAGGAAACAAGTCAGTCATCATGGTGGTGGTGGACAGACTTTCTAAGTATGCTCATTTTTGCGCCCTACCCCACCCTTTTACACCAACTTTGGTCGGTCAATATTTCATGGATCAGATTTTCAAATTGCATGGCATGCCCACTTCCATTGTGTTTGATCATGACCCGGTCTTCACCATTAATTTTTGGCAGGAACTCTTCAGGCTACAAGGTACCCAACTAAAGCTCAGTACTTCCTATCATCCACAAACTGATGGTCAAACTGAAGTAGTCAACAAATGTCTTGAAACATACCCTAGGTGTTTCACTTCAGAAAAGCAACATCTCTGGGTATAGTGGTTACCTCTAGCTGAATGGTGGTATAACACAAACTATCATGCCACCACCAAAATGACTCCATATGAAGAAATTTATGGTCAACTCCCTCCTTCCCCTACTTCTTATATCAAGGGGTGCTTAAAGGTACAAGCAGTGGATCAACTCCTACAGAACCGCACAACCATGCTCACCCATCTTAAAGAGAATCTTCATCAAGCTCAAAACCGCATGAAGCAATAGGTAGATCAACATCACTCAGAATGCCAATTTCAAGAAGGAGATCAGGTATTCTTGAGGCTACAACCATATAATCAAACATCACTCAAAGACAAGGGGTGTCAGAAACTATCTCCAAAATTCTACGGACCGTATCAAGTATTTCAGCCCATTGGAGAAGTGGCCTACAAGCTAGATTTGCCACCCTCTGCAAAAATCTATCCAGTTTTCCATGTCTCATGCCTCATGAAAGTGATTGGGAACAATTGCATATTTCAAACCAGTCTACCTGAACTGGATGAAGAAGGGTCAATCTAGCTCCAACCTGAACAGGTCCTGGACAAACGAGAATAGCACCTGCATGGCCGCATGATCAAGGAAGTCCTCGTCAAGTGGAAAGACACGTATCCGGAAGATGCAACCTGGGAACCAACCACTATTCTTCAGTAGTTTCCGTAGCTTCAGCCTTGAGGACAAGGCTATTCTTATGGGGGAGGGCATGTTAGGGTCCCACTCTAACCCCCTTATTTAAGTAGTAGGATCGAGTCATAGTTATAGTTAAGTAAAGAGTCAATAAAGCCCATATTAATAATTGTAAGTGGTTAACCCGCATTTAATAACGGGACCATAGTTAGTTGCAAATGGGCCATGGTATTAGATAGATGGTATTAATAAGAACCATGGTATTGCATGTATGAATCATATATAAAGGATAGAAACTCCCTGCGAGGAGCATCATGTCT
This sequence comes from Pinus taeda, assembly GCA_000404065.3. Taxonomy (NCBI): domain Eukaryota; kingdom Viridiplantae; phylum Streptophyta; class Pinopsida; order Pinales; family Pinaceae; genus Pinus; species Pinus taeda. The sequence continues at coordinate 95,461 of APFE030183323.1, read as the reverse complement.
TATTTTGTAATCGAGCTCGGCTCTATTGGAGGTTGCCCCCTTGAAGAGGCAAGTGAACATTGCTTTCTGAATAATAAAATACTTGCAGTTGTTTCTCACTGTTCTATGTTTTGGGTATTTCTTTGCATATTTTGTATTCTGGTATCATCTTGCAGGTTAAGAGCATAACATAGAGGCTACATGTAATGTGTGACACCATTGCTTTGTGCACCTTTTGAACGTGAAAGCAAACAACCCACAAGAAATTTCATCTGAGGGGACATCATGCCTACCATAGAAGTCGATAAAAGAAGTGCCTGAACAAGGGTCTTTCATTGTCTCCTTCAAACTTATGTTTGGACAAGTCATCTATAATTCTCGCCGACACATTAAAATTAGTAAAGTTAGAGAAACATGCTATGGTTATGATTTCAATAGAAGTCATGAAATATCTGCAGAAATTCAAGACAGACTTCAAGGTCTCAACTTCTGATTTGGCCCTCCTAGTGCTAGAAATGTTGATGGTGCTGGACGCACCAACATTCAGGGTATCTCCTCGATATGAAGTCCCAACTAGACGTCAAACTGTTTGGAGTAGGAGTCTTAGCACTGGGTGGTAGCGTAATACCTTGACCACGGTAGTGCACAAAGGTAAGTAGGTAACCTTGGGTGAGATCAAGTGTGTGACCTTGTGGAGAGTCTAGTGCGATATATGAAAGTTCTAACACATGGAGGGGAAAAGGAGGTGTGCCCCTTAGAATCCTATAATAGTACACAACTTGAAAGAAACACACAAGAAAAATGACATCACACTCTAAAATGAAGAATAGCCCACAAATTATAGTGATGAGTAAATCCAACAACACATATTCAATAGGATTCATACAATTTCATACAAATTAGTTCATAAGAAAATGCGTAAGTTAGACAACATACATTTCTAAAGCAACTAGAATAGTCCAACTACAATAAACATATGCATGAAAGTATGTTGACTTTGATATTATTATTATAAGTGGAAGTTCCATCCATACATACACCATTGATGACCACTAGCCCCAATAGTGGAACATTACAATCAAGAACACCTACTCCTCTAAAGAAGTATGATTTCTCTATGCTATGGGGAAGCCAAGACTCATCACAATACTCCCAAGCCATTTCTAATCCTAATCCTAGCCAAAAGATTGGCTCCCAAAAGCATGTTCTATGAGTTATGAGGTTCTATTTATAACAAAGGGTGGGGTGACCCTTGACCTTCCCCTTTGTGACTCTTTGACTACCCTCATGACTCTTCAACTTCTTTATAGGTAACTCACTACAAAACATGGTAACCTTTCACATTCTACTAATGACACTTGGAATTTCACTTACGAAACATTTACATATAATGTTACATTTCCACATGTACATATGTAAGACAAAATAGGCTAGAGACAACCTAACATAACAAAAAACTATGATTCTGAAGTTTGAGGAGAGACCAACACGACAACCTCCACTTGGTGCTTCTTGGTCACATATTGATGCCAAGCTTCGTACTCTGTGATGATGTCCCCAACTGACTTGTTGATGTCTTTCTAATAGCGAACTCTTGTCTCCATGGCATCTGAGTATATGGTTTTGGAACCTATATCCAACTCATTCTAAAGCATATGCAACATGGTGTTGGCCATGACTGGACCACCAATATACTTTTGCATGTTATGTGTGCTCAGCTCCAAGTCTTCCCTAGTGGCCTCTTGCCTTAGCTTCTCCATGTACTCATCAATATCTAGTTGGACTTGCTTTTTGGGTCTAGCCTTGGTGAGGGAACTGATTGATGGGATCCTGTGCATTCTCACCATGCATATGAGGCTTGTATGCCGCTGATGAATGGGGTGAGCTTATTGTAGTTATAGATTAGCATTCTTACATGTTATTTCTCTAGCACTGCCTGCAACTTCATATTCTTGGCTAAGTGAAGTAGGGCCCCTTTGTACCGCATTGTCCATTCTTACAGATGGGCGATGGAAGCATGTATGTTCTTGAGAGTTTGGGCAAATTATTTGCTCCTCTTTTATAATCCATTCACATGGATAAATTATTTATGCACTGTGACAAATCCATCATAGAGATTCTACATGGTACTCTCAAGTGTTGATAATTTAGCAAGTCTCTCTTTCCTCATCTCTCCCATTGCAGAAATTGCATTTTGCATTGATGCTCAGAGTTGTTCTACCTCTTTCCTAGTAGCCTACAAGTTCTTTGCCAATTGTTCATTCTTGTTCGTAAGGTACTTAAAACTTGAGCTTGTTGCTCCTGCATAGGCCAAGTTAACTTCGGTAAGGGTAGTTGGATGCTACCTTGTATCTGACACTATCACCCTTTCTTTGATGGACGTAGGTGATATGTGATCATCTGGAAAGTGATTCCTCCATGCCTGTAAAATCCTCTTATGCAACTCATCAAATGATATATTGTACATGTCCATGACCAGATCATGATCAAGGAGAACAAATTCCCCTTGCTCACTCAGAAATAGTTATGACACGAGAGGTGGTGGAGACTGAGAGATGAACTCTGGTGATCTCGGCATAAGGTTAGTGTCTTCATTCCATGGCTCTTGCTCCAACTCCATGTTTGTTACTTCAATTAGTTGCTTAATCTGCTGAGAAAGCTCCTGATCCTACATCTTCTCACCCTCTTTTTTAGCTGCTGGTTGTTCTGACTAATTAACTTGTATGGGTGTTTTTTTATCTATCATCATGCCTTTCCTTTGTTCTTCTTCATATTTTTGCTTCTCTTCTCTTTCTCTCCTCCTCAAATCTTGTTCTTCCTTCAACTTCTTCTTTGTCTCCTGGTTTTCTCTCTTCCTATGTTGTGCTCTCTTTATTTGCTGCTCCTTCTTTGCTTCTACTACCAAAGCTACTTTCTCCAAGAAAGGATCTTCCTTTATATTCTAGCTTTTCTCTATCTCTAGGTTCTCAACAATCTTCCTCTTTCCCATGTCTTACACTGGATTGATTCCTATTGCTAATGTTGTTGTTTCTTCCTATGTTGTTATTGTCTACAAATCAACTTTTCAAGTTGTTTTGTATATCTACTGGTTCATTGAGTCTGGAGGCATGATAATAGTACCTCCAAGGGTCCTCCTCCAACCAATAAAATGTCCCGTGGATCCATGGAAATTACACTCTTGCACAATGGTCCTTGCAAACACCATGAGGATCATACAGATTAAAGTATTTGGTGCAGAACTTGAATTTGACTCTCTTTGGCCTCAACATCCACATATTTCAAGCTCTTAATCTCATACAATCTGATATGCAAAGGAAGAGTGGTCGATGGCACTTTCTTTTTCCCATGCAATCTTGCTAACAACCCTATGGAGAGGTGCTATGATACCTCTTGCATGATCAACTTGTCAATGACATAACTTGGTAGAAAATGTAGAGGCTTCTCTCTGATAAACACTCTAATGAAGCTGTCACCTAGTGAGGCATACCAATCTGCAATGTTTATAATTTCCTCCACTGCTTCTCGAGACATGCACCATAGATCCTGCTCAAAGATAAGCTTGTACATCGGAATGATAAAATGGTTAGTTAGCTTTTCCATCACTCCTCGATAAATGCAGTCATAAAGCAATTTGCAATAAACATTAACAACAGTCTCCTTTTGGGTCCATGTCCAGCTCATGCCAATGTATTGATGCAGGGCACATATTGCATCAAGTAGGTATGTGAACATGTAGAATCTTGCTTTCTCATTCTTGGATGATTTTGAGCGTTAGTCACATGGATTTTCAAATGATGAGCCAACAAATCCGACTAGTTGAATGGCTTCCCATCATTCACCAACTAGTCCAACATGACTAGCCAACCTTCGAGAAAGGTTTTTGTGTTCTCTTGACTATATATTATGCCAACAAAGATGATCAAGGATTGATAAACCTTCCTGAGATACTTTGTCTTGTAAACATGATTGGGTGTCTATCTAAACTTTGACGACTCCTTCACCCAATAGTTGACAATATCCCTAGTGTTCACAAAGCTATGGGTGGCATAGAAAAATGAATCCATGCACTTCACCTACTGAGGTAAATGATACATCTACTGAAATTTCTCCACCTTGAAGTTGGTAATCTCTATCCCACTGGCACTGCTCAATGTCATTGTTTGTTCATCTGGGTGTAAGACAATCTAACTAATAATGTCCGCACATGGGAATATGGGGTACCTGCATGAAACCTTGTATAAGATTGATCACTGGATGCTAAGGTAAACTTGTCAGTCCTCTAAGTATTCCTTGAATTCCTCTATAAAAGTATTCTTGATTTTCTGCCATGTCAACATTGTACTCTTCTCAATGAACAATTATGTGTCTGCATAAACTGGTAGATTAACTGATATATGCTCAATTGCTTCCCCAATACTGATCTTGGTGGTTTCCTTTGATGTAGATATCTTGGATGCCATGTTAATTGTAGCTGCTAGAGAGATGCTCAATAATTGTTGTACCTGTGCGACATAGAGGACACTGATGGCAAGCAAATGTCAGCTTAAAAACCAAAGCAACTTTAAGACAAGACCAAGCAAAAAATTGGGTGCATGATGGGACAAATTGTGCAATTATGGTTGATAGAGGTCATTGGCTTCCTTCCTGGAACTATGCATTGCGTAGTCCTAGCAGTCAATCGGGAAGCTTGGTGACTGGAACCGCACAATCCGCAGTTCATTCTTGGGCCAAGCCCGAGAGAGACTGCACATTGCACAGTCTCAGTGGCCAAGCTGGGAGGCTGGCTCTTGGAAATGTGTAGTGCAGAGTTGGATCCATGCTAGGACAACCTCTGTGTAAATTCCAGAAGTCAAAGCAGAGGCCTTGAGCTCTCAAATTGCACAGTGCATGCAGTGAAGAGTGAGATCTGGGAAAGGGGAAACTAGATCTGCCCATGAGGAGTGTGAAATCAAGCAGATATGAAGTTTGGTGTGTTGTTGAGTGCATATATGACTAAATTATGATGCATGCAAGTGAAAAAAGTGTAGGAACCAATCAAACTAAGGAAAAACTAAGCATGTGAAAGGAGTCACCACAACAACGACCGCTAGTGCAGAAACAGGGTAACACATGCGACACTTGGGAAAGACAATATAAAACTTGAAACAACACTTCTACAAGCTAAAACAAGTTAAAAGGCCGGAAATTGTTCAAATCAACAAGTGAAACAACACCCTCACAAGCTAAACAATAAAAAACGGCAAAAGGTTAGAAAATCAAAACTCACCTAGAAAAGCGATGACGATCGCACTGAAGGTTCCTTGATCTCCTCAGGAATGCTAGAGCTCCAAGATCAAATGTGAAAATGAGCTCTATCATCATCAATTAAATAGTTTTGGTCAAATTAGCATTTATGGCTCACATGCCACAAATCAAGGAGAAAGTGACCTTTGGTAGTAGTTTCCAAAATAACTCAAGTGCCTCCTCCGAGATGCTAAAAATAGATCCCTATTTTTTAGGGATGATTTTTCTTTTTTTTTTTCTTTTTTCAGGAAAAAATGCCATGCCCGGAGAGATTGTGTAGCTCTAGGAAGGACAAGGCAACTCTCTGGCTTATGCATTACGCAATTTCTAAGTACAATTGGTTATGCGCCATTTCTGGGCTGCCTCTGATGCTCTGCACAATTTACCAGCTCAAGGTTGGCTGTCATCTAGTTCTGCACATTTCTTGGGCTCAAGGCCCACTAGTGGTCAATATTGTGCAATTCCCAAGAGAAAGGCCACTTTCCCTCAAGAATTGCATAGTTCTCTAAGGCAAGCCTGGAACTGTCGAAAGACCAATTCAAGAGATCAACTTGTGGGTTAGAAAAAGAGCTAAGTGAGCAAGCACAAGCCAAGATTGAAAGAGTAAAGCTCAGTTGAAGCACAAGTACCTGGATTAGTGTGAGATGAGTTGCTATGGTTTATAAGGGAGGCTTCAAAATCAAGCATGCACAAAATTTTGGAGGGTGTTTGTAGCCACCACAACAAGGACTTATAACTCACTTACTTCACCAACACAGATACCATGAATAGATTTCTTCTAAGTTATATTCTCAAGGTTGTACAAAGTGCTCTATCGATTAAAAAAATCATTAAGCCTATATTCCTCTTGCCCTATACAAGAATATTTAATCTTCTAATTGTTGCAAGCCCTTGAATGTCCTAGTTGCAACTTGCATAACACAACCGATAGCTAGTAACAATGATTAATATGTGAGATCAATAGCCAAAAAATATTTGTAAACATTATACCCTTGAGAAATATTGTATGTAGTCAACTACGCAATATGATAAGTAGGCCTCTTAATATGCTAACTAGGCCTCTTAAGTGTGTTGTTTGACATCAACTCATTCATTCACACCATACAAATTGTACTATAATACCTTGAGAGCCATTACCATCATCAGTGGCTTCTCTCGCATCTGTTAATGAATTACATCATTGGCCAGTAATTAGATGGTGTCTACAATGTTCGAATCGAGCTCATTGATTCACATGGTTAGAATCGTACATTGTTTGTTCATGTGAACAAGGTAGAAGACCCTAGATCTAGTTTCTGCCATATGGGCTACGATTTCAAGATTATAAAAATATCACAATGTATGAAGGTCGTGATCATATAGACAATCATCTAGTCATGGGTCCACTAGTTGCATCTGTGGACGCGTATTTTGATCATTGTACAAGTTATGATTAGCTTATGAGCTGAGTATGGGTATCCCTCCCTCAACAAACAAAGATGCCATGTTGTAAATGTATTATAACAAATGAAACTCGTTAGTTTTCCTTGATCCCTACTTGTCACAAGGTAACGAAATTTAGTCATCAGTCATCATCTCTGAATTTGCACTTTAGGGGGCATTCTGTTATAGGCCATTTTGTCACATCTGATGAGTGAGCCTCCCAATGGGATCAATGAACATCTTATTTCCACTTCTAAAAATCTTGCACAAATCCCTATGCATGTACCTTTCATTAGGGGAATTTTGAGGTTTAAAATGGGCCTCCTAAGGAAATCATAAAATAATAGTGGAAATAATAAAACAAGATTAGATTAAATCATCAAATTTTAGAAGGAAAAAAGAAAAAAAAAATCAACTCGTATTTTCAACTTATCTCCCTATGCGTTTACTCAAATTTCAAGCGAAAACATTCCTTAGATGCAAAATTTGATTCTTTATCCAAAGAGTACCCATGTTGCATAATTTTGGTGGAACCTTCTACATGAAAAATGAGAAATACATGAAAAAGGTGATTGGAATCATGTTTCTTCATGTATTTCTCATTTTTCATTTAGCGGGGTCCATCGAAAGTATGCAACATGGGTACTCCTTGGATGAGGAATTAAATTTTTCATCCAACGGTACTCCCACTCACAATTTGAGTAAAATCTTAGGGAGACAAGTTGAAAAAGTAGTTTTATTATTTTATTATTTTATTATTTTTTAATCTTTTTACTTTTCTACTCCAAAAATGGTGAATCATTCCCCATGGTTGACATCATCATCTTAAATCCTATTAGTTCTTAAATTTTTCATGGTTGTACATTTTTCTTAGGAGGCCCATTCTAGACCTCAAAAATCCCCTAATGTATTTCCCATAGTTTGAGCCCTAAAATGCTTCATCTGAGCCAATTTGAGGACCAACGCTCCATGTAGGCCTATTGGGGTGCGTTCACTAGTAGGTTGCTCCACTGTGGTCTGCGTTGGTCACAAACAGGTTTCTCCCCTTTGCACCTGCATTGGTTCTAGAAATCTAGGAGAATTATCGAGATTCCAAAAGCTTCCCCTTCTAGGAGTTTCCAGAAGTTGTTACAATTACTTACCTTGAATTAAACATTTAGATCCTATCCTTCCCTCCATTGGAGTTTTAACCACTTATCCTTTTATCCTATCCCTCCATCAAAGGTGGATCTATTACCCTAGATTGATATTTGGATAAGAACTCCCAACTTACCTTCCTTCTTTATATATTCCCAGTCTTCTATGTGGTTGGGGGTTGGATTTTGTAGAGTGATTATGCCCTTATGTTGCTATAGTGAGTGGTCATCATCTCATGCATTTAGGGTGATTGGAGGTGCATATTGTCACAAGGAAAGGACAAGTCAACAACTTGGATGAGCTCTTCTAGAAGATCAACTACTACTTATGTTTGTAATCTCCTTCGATTTATAGTCATGAAAATAGTTCATTGTTTTCCTATATGTGATGTTGGTATTTCACTTATTTCAATACCATGTTGATCTATTGAAGGAATTACTTAGACGATATTGCATATATCTCGTATTTTCTTGGCTTGTATTATCTTATTGTGCAGGTTCTAATTTTGGCAATGAGAGTTGGAATTTGAGCTTCCAAGCTAAAGAATGAGCAAAGTGTGTGAAGGATTCTAGGTAGGCTTCACTCCATCAACTATTTACTTTAAAGAAAAGCATCGTGTTCCTTATCTCTCTGTTTTTCTAGGTTAGCCACTAACCTAAGCGAGATACTTTTGTCGTCAATCATAAATCTCGTATAGCAATTAATATGAGGTTATTTCTCCTTGTTATTTCATGAGTATTATACTGGTTTATATGTGGATTATATGGCCATTGTTTCCTTGGTATTTCTATTGTTATTATGTTGGTTATGAACATGTATTATGACAGTGACTGTGTATGGCCTTCATCATATTTTTACTCATAAATGGATGGACAATGTATCTATAGCATAATGGATGAAACTACAACTAATTTGTTGATGCATCAATGCTTCTTAGCGATTCTCAGATGAGTATGAGACCCCTATGCTCATATATATTTTTTAAACCTATAGAGTACATATTTGTGACATGTTTGACGAAATGTTTGTCATGGAAAGTAGGGGTGTAGTCAAATCTTTGTTCAAGTAATTTCATTTCTCTAATTATTTTTTGTTATCTTTCAATTATGAAAGTTTCATTGAGTTCTGGGCAGTTACCAGGGATTTGGGCTTGAAAAATTGGCACAAATCTTGGAGTCACAGACATAGGTATGAGGAGAAAAGTACCTAATGCATACCCATGCTATGGGAGTGTCTTTAGCCTCCTGGATGCATGCTTGTCCATATCAAGAGAGAGTCCGGGGGTTTAATGGTCTAAAAACTTAGTGGGGCTCAGGGGTTGGTTACCCGAGTGGTTGGGATGGCTCTTGGGAGTTATGTTGTTAATGTGGAAGGTCTATGTGATGTGTTCCACTGGTTCCACTTCATTAACTGACAGATAGGGAGTCAACACATATCATAGTAACTTCTCGTCACATGTTTACCCTAGTTGGCCAGTTACTTGGGTAGATGTGGGAGGAGGGTGTTACAATAGGCTTGAAGAGATTAATTCGGTAGTTGGAAGAAATGCAACCATTTTTCAAGGAGATTCTAGAGATATCTAGGGTGATATAAGCATGATATTAATGCTTAGCAGAAGTCATCCTAAGATGTGATACGAGAAAGGTTGGTCTCTTCTATCTCTCTGAGCTCAATGACTAAGGATATATTGTCTAATTGGGTATCCTACCATGCTTGCACCATTCTTTCCAAATGTAGGCTGCCAATTTGAAAATTCATGTCCTTTTCCATCTCAAGACATATTTTGAAATAGGCAGAGAGTCTGCAGATCCAAGAATTTACAACATATCCATTCATTTCACCATAAAATTTTGGCAATTGAAAGTGTGTATCCAACTATATGTAACCTTGAGGGTGTTTTTGTTCTTGTAGATTGATTAGCTCATGGAGAGCTAAATCTTGGATTGGTGAGTCCTCGTATGAGGTTTCTTTACAAGGTAACATGCTTTTCATCCACCTAAATGAATTAGAATGTAGATATTAATGACGAGATGGCTCCAATCACCTTGAGGAAGGCATATTGGGAAGGGCATTGAAGAACAAAAGGAATGGAACTACTGACCCATGAGTCTGAAATAAAATAAAAACTATTTGAATAGATGGATGGATTCATGTCTACTCCTTGATGTTGAGCAACAACTTGCTTTGATACCAATTGATCTACATGCAAATCTAAAAATTATTAGTCATACATGACACAATGAAACAACAAGGAGATAAACAATAAGATCCTAAAAATAATACCACCATTCTATTATGAGGTAGAGGTTTCCCTTTATAAGCAAGGCATTTTCTTATTAGCTTGATTAAAAATAATTTTTCATGGAAACAACAAAACATTATTTAGATATTGCCTTCCTTATTTTAAGTTTCCCAACTAGTCTGCATGATAAAAATCAAATACATTATTAGATGTTTCCTTCCTGATTATGAGTTTCCCGAGAATGGGTATGCTTTTCTTGGTTTCCAAAGGTAGAATAAAATGGGCCAGGGGAAATGTGGAATTCATCTACCTAAGGGTAAATAACACAAATATGGAGCTAAATATATATGAGTTTAGGCATAGTCAATCAAGTGAGATAAACACACTAACAACTTTTAAAACTAATTTAATAACTCCTACTTTATTTTCAATAGCTCCAAAATGGGATCCATTTATTTCCCATTTCCAAAATCTCCTAACAGTGGAGGAAAAAGATTTGTTTGGAAAGGTATTATCCATCAAAATGCTGCAACACGAAGGAAAACTTCCATAATATATAGATAACTGGATTTTAAGCTTAATAATTAATGCAACAACTATTAAAATCCTCAAAGTGGACATTTAAATGTAAAAATAACACATGAGAACACATAACATAATATTAAAGAAATTTAAGATCAAACTCAAACACATTAAGCACCATATTTACCTTGGAAACCAAAATGGGAAAAATAGCTTAATATGGGTCTAATTTTCTTGGCAATCTCTAGTTTCATTATTTTCTTAGCTCTATGTGTCTTCCTCTCTTGGCCAAAAATCCCATTGAGGATGAAGGTGAAGTAGAAAATAGGGAGAGATGGAGGGTTAAGTGGAATGCCAATGGTCATGACCGTTCACTTCCCTTTCCTTAGCATTCTCTCCTATTTTAGCTATATTTGATTTTCACTATTTTTTCTTTTTCTTTCCTCTCACATTTGTCTCATTAAACTTTCACATTTTCTTTATTTTGCAATGTTTTCTTAACCTTTTTTAATTGCTTAATTTCATTGTAGGTACTGAGTCATACATCCATTTGTCAATTCAAATCCAATTTGGATCACACCTTCCCATTGAGAGGATTTTTGGCCTCCAAAATTTTGTATGAAATCAATCTGGATTAATGTGCCTTTTGTATGCTTGTTTGGAATGTGGCCCTAACTTTGGCTCTAGTTCTTTGAACGAGCCACTAGCTTTGGTCCCTAACTTTCGTTCTAGCTTTGGACTTAACACTCATTCCCATCCCTATTTGTCTTGGAGATGGTCCATCTTGGAAAAATAAAGTCAAATGTACATCTTGTTTAGTGTGACCCTAGCACTTACATTTCATATCAATCCTAAAAAAGGAAGTGTAGCTTGCCTTGTCTTTCTAGGATTAGTTTATTCTTAGCATGGAAACAAATCTCTATGCTTGGAAGCATATCACGGAGTTCTCAATAACTCCTCCAAGGCCATTGAACTTTGTGCACTAATTTATGTAACATCTTCAAGAACAAATTATTATGATACAAGATAAAAAAATAACCATAGAAATGTGGGTTCCCTTGGCATCAATCTACTATCCATCTTGTTTGTGTCACCGTCCTCCTCTACTACAATAGTTCCTCAACTAGATTCTACTCCTTGGATTAGAGTTGCAAGAAACTCTTATATCTTCACTTTCAATACTCTTCTCTTGGATGTGTGGTTTCTTGGGTGAAGATACCAACACTTTTCTTCTTAGCATCCACTCAATTTACAATTGTGGAAAAAGGTTCCTAGCACTATGGTCTAGGCTGCTTGAGATATTCCTTTTCTTCCTATGCCTTTGAATATGTTATTATAGATAATTCTTCTTGTCCTTCTTCCCATGAAAACATTCAAGTTTGTGGCATATGGTTTGCTTCTCCTAGCAAGATGCCTTATTGTGCCCTTTGTTTCTAGAAATTGAGTATGCCTCCACATACCAATAATTGGTAGCATTATGGTATCTCTTATTATAGTGGTGGAAAACAAGGAATGTCTTGTTTGAGGTATACCTCCTGGTTTTCTTCTTCATCTTTCCTTTGCTAATATTCTTATTTCTTTCTCTGTGTGTAGGTGTAGGTTGATTCTATGATCTCTTCTTGTCACTTCCCTCCTTTAATATACCATAAGAAGTTTGAAGGTGGCTTATTGAATGGGAGAAAGAGTAGTTGTAACTAAACCTTCATGCTTGATCCATGTTGTTGTTACGATGGCGACTTAGTATGCCTTATATTTTGTTTCTTTTCCTTTATCCATCTCCTCTCATCTAATTTAATAGTTTCAGGGAAATTCCCTTTCCATGCTTTTAAAATTCATTAAGTTTCTCTTGAGAAATTTCTATGGAAAGTGAACTTACCAAAGTGGTGTCAATTATGGTGTTGGCTTGGGTATTAGGAATAGAAGGTGGCCTTTCTTCCTAGAGATCTTGGCTAGTGGCATGGAGTTTTCCAAGGCCTCCTCCTTATTTGCTAACTATTGTTGTAGATGTAGCATCATCCGAGTGATCTATATTATTTCCAACTATAATTTAAATGACCTTATCACAAAGGCATACAAGCTACATTTTATACTTGTCCCATTCTACCATGATTATAGTGAGGGAGCCTTGGAACAACCAAAATTGCTTCATTATAAATGAAAACAATTTGGTAGAGATCTTGGCGTTTTGCTCCATCTCTGCCATCTTCTTGGTTAACATTCATACCTACTCCTTCAAGTGTTTTTTTTCTTCTTGAAGCTAAACATTGATGGCCCTTAAGTCATTTTTCTTTTATTTACTTGCTTTACTCATGCTAAGGTCTATACTATTCTCTATAAAATTCTAGTAGAGATGTTATTGTCAAGGATGCAACTACTCTGATACCTTGTGCTATGTAAGTGAGGGAATTATAACCCACTTACTTCACCAACACATATACCATGCATAAATTTCTTCTAAGTTATATTCTCAAGGTTGTGAATAGTGATCTATCAATAAAAAAACCACTAGGCCTATATTCCTCTTGACCTATAAAAGAATCTTTAATCTTCTAATTGATGCAAGCCATTGAATCCCCTAGTTGTAACTTGCATAGCACAACCACTAGCTAGTAACAATGATTAATATGTGAGATCAATAGCCAAAAAATCTCTGCAAACATTATACCCTTGATAAATATTGTATGTAGCCAACTATGCAATATGTTAAGTAGGCCTCTTAATTGTGAATAATTTAATGGAAAATGGATGTGTTCTATTTGTCAACTATGTGAGTGAAATATACAACCCAATTGCATTAAAAAAAATAATGGACACCTCCACTGAATCATAAATGCACTTGTTAGCGTCCTCAAACCATCATTCAACAATAAGAACCATGTAAGCATAATAATATGGTGTTAAATAATGATTATTTCTGGCAAAAATGTAACTTAGGATTTTTCAACATAACATGCTTAACATGGTTATTGTGATTAATATTGGGTGAGCACTAAGAGATGATTCTTGTTTCAAGATCAACCAATGTATGCATTTCCCTTTTCTTTGAAGGATGTGCAACAATCCAATAGGAGTTTTCTTTCAATAGCAATCTTTGATAAAATAGATGCTCAACATATTGTCACTACATAAATATAAGTAAAAAACATGATTTTGAAGGCTGGAGTTAAATTGAAAACATCATTGAAGACCATAAAATCATTGAGCATTGATAAAAAAACACTTAAGGATCGAACTTTACTCTTGTATCAACAAACATGGTATTGGTCTTGTCTTTAACATCTATATTCCCTACAATCAATAGATGCAACACCTGTAGCTTATTCAATGCAAATTTTGATAAAAAAAAAGTCTAATTTTTATTAGAGAAATAACTCACAAGTATCTTTCTTGCATCCTATGAAGAAGGAACGTGTTCATCCTAGAATTTATTTCTTATTCTACCTATAATTGATTCTTCACTCTTTGAACTTGAAATTAATCTCACACCACTATGAAGTCAACCTTGTGAGAGGTAAAGCAACCAAAAAAAAGAGAAATGTTACTCAATCAAGGAAGTTGACTAGACCAATGTGGAATTCAAGTAGGTAATTTGTAATTGCAGTGTATGGTTTGTAGGAGTGTGGAAAATTTTTAGGTAGATATTAAAATTTATCCAACAATTAAGGAAACCATCCAACATGTTAGCGCTTGGAATTCACCTAGGCTGAGATAGACAAACTCTCAAGGCTACATCAAACCATTTCACCTCGTAGCTAGCCCTACAAGGTATGAGAAGGCTCTCTCAGGTCAGATTCGGTAAATCTGTCAATAAGATAAGCTGACCAATTAGGAACAAAGATATTAGGCTAGTAAATTGATAAGAGGGTTTGATTTAAAGATTTTTGGGTTTTTGGTGGCAATTGGAGGGAGTGCAATTCAGGGTGCGGGGATTGAGCACAGTTTTTGCAGGTGATTCCTTGGGGCAAGGTAGGAATCTATGCTGATGCCTTTAGTTGAAAGAGATGATCAGGGAGGAAAGAAGAAAAGCTAAAGAGGGCAAACAATGAATTTGAATCCTCTCTAGACGGCGGAAAACATAAAATTTAAACAAAATTGAAAGCTGAGCATGGCATGCATGAATTCAAACTTTATCACTTCTTTTGTTTAAAAAGCAACAAGAGATTAAGGAATGGAACACATAAACACACTTACAATAACAGTAGGAAGCACACCATCAACATAATAATCCACAAGAATCCACAATGAAGTCTGCAAAACCCTGGCCTTCCTTTCCTCAAATTGCAGAAAAATACAAGTCAATAATACAATAGCACTTCTCCCTCTAGAGTCCAACCCACCAAATGAGAAAGAGAGGGCATAATATAGAAGGTCAAACCTCTTTCCCCACCTCTAGGGGTCGAGCTCATCCTTCCTAGGAGCAGTTTGAACTAATTCCAAATTAAGCACTAGATAATAGGCAGTCCGACAACTTGCCTCTATTACTTAGCTAACTGATTCATGCATTAATTATTCACTTTTTACATCAAGGAAGCTTCTAGAAGGGTAAAGAGAGATAAAATCTATCAAAGTGCCATGAAAATATTACATTTATCCATCATCTACAAGTAAAAATGGTCAACCATAGTCAAAACAGTGTTTTTTGACAAAAAAGGTCAATTCTGACAAAGCTGGTTCGAATGGTCATGCCCCCTGTTCAAATGGTCGCGCCCCTTTGCAGCAACTTTTGAGTGGGTTACACTGGTCCAAATTAGATGCAAGATGGCTCATTGGAAAGCTTGGTCTGTCTACTTTCCATCCCAAGTGGAATTTCTGAATTTGGAGTTGTTTTGCCCCCTCAAAAACCATTTCTCCCAAGGTCACTTTCTGCAACTCAAAAAGGTGGGCAGAAAGTCATTTTTTTGATGTATTTTGAGCTTTTAGAGGCTCAAATCTCAAAATTAAACTTCTCCCGAGTACTGGTAATTTTTTCTCTTGGCATGCCCTTTCCAAAAATGCCAAGTTTTTTCAAAATTCCGAGCAGTCCTCCAAAATGGTCTCACCAGGGTGAGACCATTCCATGGGAAAAACCTGTAATTTTACCAAAAATTTGCAAAAAATGCTCCAAAATTCTCAAAATTTTCAGATTTTGATGCTAGATCAAGGCTGATCAGTACCATGAGGAGTGAGGGATGCCTTAGCCAAGATGGAGAGTGGATTTGTCCTTTTCTTCTTCTTCCGGGCCTCTGACAGCTTTCGTTGGAGAATTTTCATTCTAGCCTTGCAAACATGCAATCTTGCCCAATAGTGTGTTTTCATGTTGCGTAACAGCTCTTTGTCACGATTTGCCTTCTCCAAAAATCTCTCCAAATGTGCATTCACACGGATAAGCATGGACTCCCGATCAGCACGCAATGGGTCACCAGGCCTCCTACGGTTCAAAGTTCGATCACTACGGATCCTCCATAGCTCATCAAGTTCTTTTTCTTCTTCTAATTGTT
>APFE030183323.1:63898-79251 GCA_000404065.3 Pinus taeda | reverse complement strand
CAAATCCCCTTCTCCTTACATTTCTTGGTGATAAACATACATATGCAAGCCCATCCTTTCATGTTTCAAGCATTCAAACGCACTAGAAGACCCTACCTCGATCAATTTAGCAAGCAAGAGGGCAATTTAGTCAATTTGGAGTGGTTCTGTAGAAGACAGCTTGAGTGGTCGCGCCTCTGCTCTTAGTGGTCGTGCCCCTTTTGCAGGAGGCTTTTGGAAGCCTTCCCGATGTCAGAATCGGGCGCAGGATAGCTCGTTGGAAATTTCTTTGAGTCTAATTTCCAAAAAAGGTGGAATATTTCAATTTAGAGTTGATTTGACTTATAAAAAATCAAATCTCCCAAGACTGGTCAAAAAGTACCAAATGAGACTGCCTGAAAGAAGAGTGCTGTTGCAGTCAACTTTTGAATGCCTTCCTCAACCCCAAATTGAGCTCATGATAGCTCATTGGAAATATATCTTTGTCTGTTTATCATTTTACCCATCAATAAAATCATTTGGCCAACCAAGCTAGGAGAAAACTTGATTTTCCCAAGGTCACTTCAGAGGTGTCTTTGATTCTCCTGAAGCAACGGTATTCTTGAAATTTCTCTCAAACCATGACACCTGTGTAAAAAGTGAAGGAGGTTTTTCTTCTTTGGCATGTTTTTGACAAAAAACTCTCTCCGTTTCCAAAAATTCATCTTTGATTGCTCTGAAGAATCATTTGAGTGCGACTTGTCCCGATGTGTGAAACAAGGAATTCTGTCGAAATAAAGTGAGATGAAGGGGATAGGGGTCTTCTAAATTCTTGGGGAAATTTTTAGGAGTAGGGAGGGATGTTAGGAAGCAGGGGAAAGTGGAATCTCAGAGATTGAGTGAGGGGAAGGGATCCAAAAGGGCAAAACACAGGCCAAACCTAGAAAATTGCCAGGTTGTAGCTAGAAACTAGGGTTTGTGCAAAAATGAGGATTTTGGGGGATCTGAGTGTTGGGAAGTGTATGATAAGGTACATGAAGGATAGTGGAAGGTGTATGAACATCAGGAAACAAGTTTTTCCATTGATTTGACCATCCAAGAGAAATTGGCTTCAAAACCCTAGGAGAGGGAAATGAACTTGCCAAGGCACAACTGAAGCATGAATAAGGTATAAAATGACTCATTAGACACTGACATGATAATGAAAACCCTATGAATGATGATAGACTCAGCTGAATAGTGACATAGATTTGCATTTAGGAAGCTTTAGAAGGAGTTAAAGCAAACCCTAGACCTAATGCTTAGTGACCAAATTTTGCTTGAAGACTCACTGAAATGACAAAATTTGACCTTGACACATCAAAATCACTTTGTAAGAGCATATTTGATCACTGTAGGAAGGCTGGAAAGACTGACACTAACACAACATACAATTTAATGGCCAATAAATTATTAAATCAACGAGAAGTTGATTTAAATGCTCAACAAACTATGGGAACATCTAACCACCAAATAAAACACCCAACGATGAAATGGAATACCCAAAAATTAATCGATATGTAAAGAGAGAGCGAGAGAGTCTGGTATGACTATCATATGAAAAAATGGGAAAACCAACTTTGAATGGGGCTTAATTAATTCATTGTAGCAATCTCTAGCTACATTGTTTTCCTAGTTTTATTCCTCTTCCTCTTTTGACCAAAATTCCTATAAAGAATGAAGGAAAAAAAAGAAATAAGAAGAAATTGAGAGTAAGAGGAAGGCTAATAACTATGACCATTTATATCCCACTCCTTAATATTCTTTCCTATTTTGTTTATTTTTTATTTTCCTTAATTTTTTTTCACTCTCCTAATTTGAATTATTCAAATTTTACATTTACTTTATTTATATTATTTACAAACTTTCATTAATTGCATAATTTCATTTTAAATAATGAATAATATGCCAAATTAATTCAAATCATATATATATATTATATATATATAAAATTAATTCTCGAAGCAATAAAAACAAAGAAAAAAAAACTTTACATAACACAAATTAAAAAAAAAAAAATTTAAACTCAAAACCAATTAAAACAAATTTTTAAAAGAAAAATTTAAAATAAAACAAAAATAAAATAAAGATATAAAGGATTTAGCTTAACATTTAGATAATTCCATAATTTATGGATTTAGGGAATGCTATTGTTAGATGGGTCATACTATAATTTGATGGAGCATTGTGGATGTACTTTAATATGATGGTTGTCCAATTATTTAGAAGATCTGTAATTTAACAATTTGGAGAGGTGAAATTTAAGAACTTTGAAATTTAATTTTAGAACAGAGGTTTAATGGATATTTATATGATTTAAGACATTTTTTTAAAAAGGTTTTAGATGTTTTTAGTTCTTATTGTTTCATCTCTAGGTTTATTTATTTTAGAATATGAATTCTAGAATTTTAATTTAATTATCAATAATTATTAGGTGGATGATTGGGATTTAATCTCCATGAAATATTCTAGAATATTTTTATTAGTAGTCACAATGTAGTTATGTCCCTTTTTTAACATGAGCTATTAGTAAGCCATGGTATTAGCCCATATTATAATGAATTTTATTTACAAATTAAGGATCTCCATGGTAAAATAAGGGTGAATCTCTAGGGTTAAGAATTCAATTACATGCTTTTATTAAATGTATATTGGTGGGCTCCAGTATTGTAGCAATAATGTTGCAACTCCTGGGACTCCCTTCTTTACTTTTATCAACCCGGTAGTTCGTAACAAACTTGGAAGCGACGGTGCTATATGCACAAGTACTAGCTCTTGCTGCAGGCTGTCACTTGATCAACTGGCACAAGTCTGTTAGGAGATTAGGCCAACTTCTATGAGCTCTTAGAAGAAGCTTTTAGCTGTGATAGATGAAAGCTAACTCAACAGAGGCTAATCTACTTGCAGAAAGAAGCGGAAAGCTGAAAGGAAATACAAACCCTAGTTTTACCGACTTATCCTACTGGTGCAAGAAAAGAGATGAAAGCTGTAGAAATGGATACCATTGACTCTTGGAAAGGTAAAGTACATGTGACTAAGCTACTTCTGAAGTGAAATCTGAAAAAGAACATCTTTTTGTATTTTGGAGTAATCTTGTAGAATTATTATGCATGCGCTTTAACTGTTTTTGACTGTGCAGAGGTTGATTGGCGAAAGGAAATGGGGTAGGTGATTGCAGGAGGTTTGGAAGGTGAAAAGAGGGCCTAAGGGGTCCCTAGCACCCTTCCAGAGAGTTTCACAGCGATCAAATCTCGAAAAACAGGTCATGTGATCTTCTACAGGAAATTTGCAGGGGTTCTACAGGATGTTCCGAAAGAGGATTTTGGAGGGTTGATGGTGGAAAAATAGTGGAAAAGTGGAAATGGAGGTTGGATGAGGATGTGAGGATCTGATGAATGAGGCTGAGAAGTGATTAAGGTGATTGGATTCATTCCCGGATGGAGGAAGCAATGCTGCACTAGAATGTAGAAATTAGGGGAAAGTGAGAAAATGTGGCAAATCAAAGGCAAGAATCTAAGTTAGGGGATGGAGCAGATTGTATTGATGGAGGAAGGGTAGGTAGGGAGGTATCACAGGTGTTCTGCATGTTATTTTCCAAAATTGATCAAACGAAGACTAGGAGAACCAAAGATCTAGCTATTATGACCTAATTTGACCTAAATACCAGAAATCATGATGGACAGAATTTTATTGGCAGAAAATCATGGAAGAAAACTATGAAAACCAAGCAAGAATAGATCTAAGCATGTAATCACAACTGGTACCAAATTTCCTAACTAAAAATCTAACACTAGCGATTGCATGAAAAGGCAAAAACAGTGTTTTTGTGGCAGCAAGTATGCCTTGGTCTCAGCTCATGGTCCCAAGGAGGGGGAGATGAGATCAATGATTGCTTGATGGCCTTTTTGTAGGTGTTTTCATTTACCAAACTATCAAATCAACCTGAAGCATGAAAAACTATCTCAATCATCACAAACGACCTAAGTAACTAAGCAAGATTTTAATCTAAGTAGCAGAAATTATTTTAGGAATGCAACAAAAACATATAAAAGTACACAAGAGGAGGTACTAGCACTTGGGTTGGGCCCAACCCCAAGAGCTACAGCCTCCTAAAAGAAGCTCAGAGCTGATGCAAAGTGAAACTGATCTCCATTACTAAAAAAAATAACCATGTCACAAAAATGTTTACAACAAAACCTCAAAAATGAGCTGAAAGGCAGAGCAGCACTAAAGTGCAAAAATACAACTATTTAAGAGCTAAAATACGAAGGCTGGAAGCCTTCCTACTTATGCACCACGAGGACCTCCAACAACCCTCATTAACTCAAGGGGCTCCGCTGCTCAAAACTGCAAGTAATCAGCCACTTCCCAAAAGCTGCTCGGTTGCCCTTGGAAATCATCTTAGGTGGGCTGCTGAACTCTGAGCTGATGGTGGAGAACTCGAGGAAGGGGCCATTTAGTGTAGGAGACACCCTTCCTACTAATCTTCATCCTTGTTCCCTCATATTTGGTTGTCAACTGGCTCATAAATGCTTGACCTTAGTCCAAAAGATGTCCAAAAATCTGCAATAAGCATGTATTAGACTTCATGGTCAAGTGACTATTCTCATTCATTCAATTAACATAAATATACTCAAAATCATGCATAAAATATGAAGAATGGTGGATTAATCGAGAATAATGGGAAAAATGAGCCGAATAAGTCACCCATTTTTGGGGCTCATCATCACCCCCCTGCTAAATGGGTTGCTCATCCTCCAAGCAACTAATCTAGCTCATCATCTTTAATTGGTTTGACTACCTCTCTAACATCCTAGGCTTTCGAGGTGGTTTCCTCCTCTCGGTCATGAAACCCTGCTTTTCTCTCTACTTCCTCCCACTGCCTGTGCTCCTCCTCTTCTTTGACCCCCTCCAGCAGTCCTAAAAGCAAGGGAGGACTAGGCTTTAGGCCGATCCAGTTGGCCTACAGGTTTTGCATTGATTGTTTATAGAGTGGTACTCTCACCAAGGCCTCCCTCATCCTTGTTGGGGAGTGGTATTCTCTTATTTTCAAACTGTGGGACAGTGTGTTCCATCTCCTTGTGCAAGCATGAATGCAGTTATCCCCCAACTTTCTCTCCATGTCCTCAAAGTGAGGAATGGCCTGAGCTTGTCTTTCATTGTAGTCTAGGAGAACCTGAGGGTTATTGGCCAAGTGCTGTTGGGCATATATTAAAGCTAAGGGATCCTTCGGTTCTGCCTTGATCATGAGTGGCTCACTTAGCTCCCTGTTCATAATATTATGAATCTCTGTTGCCCTCTTTTCCTCACGATTTAACCAAAAGGCCATGGCCATAAGTTTCACATATCCCAATGTAGCATTGGGGTCCCACAGATTCATGTTTGGAATGGTGAAGTTGTGTAAATAGAATTCTGATAACTTGGCCTTATCTTCTGCTGAGCTATTGTCACACAAAACCATGAATTGATGGTAATTCTAAAATGGAATGGTGCCCCTTTGGGCCAAGGTGTTAATTTGAAATTGCAACCATTGATCTTTAAGATATAAGGCATATGACTTGCAGGTTGCCTACATTGTAAGGCTTCTACTGTCCAGCTAGCCATGCAGGCCAGGTGGGCTTCTTTTTCTTGTACCTATTGCTTTAAAAACTGTATTTCTTCTGCCGCGTGTGACTCCTTTTCTTGTAGTAGTTTTGTTAGTACCTCAACCTCAGCCCGCAACTTGTCCTCTCTCTGTTATTCATCAGATGTTTCCTTATCTGCTGGAGGCCCCTCTTGTTGCTGTTGTTCTCCCAAAATGGAGGGCTTATCTTCCTTATGACTTCCCTGTAGCTGTAACTGCTGCTTCAGCAGCTCGTTCTCCTCCTGTAGTTTAGCCCTTTGACTGCTTTCCATGTGCCTCACCATGGTCAATTCTTTTCTTGATTCCTTGAGTTGTTCTTCCAGGTGGCCTATGTCTACCACACTCTTGGATTTAGAAATCCTCATCCAAGTGTGAGAGCTAACCCTTTATTGTTCTAATGCAAAGAAGAGTGGTACCGCAAACTTCTGGGGAATGATCTTCCCGGCTTCAAACAGGTTGTAGTATGAGCCCAAGTTAGGCTGAGGGCTTGGTTCCTGTATCTCCTCGATCTTTTCTTCTCCCTGTGATTATTTGGCCACCTTTTCCTCCAATTTTTCAGTCTCCTTTAACTTAGCTAGAGTTTCCTGTAGAGATGTCTCAGCTTCTTGTAGAGTTGTCTCTGCATCCATCATCCTAATTCTCTCCCTCCAGGTGGAGGTTCTTGGGCTTACTCATTCATAGGTGATATATATCTTTGAAAGAGACTCTTCTTTTGGTTTAGTTGTTGTGTCCTCAATGACGATTGGCTCCTTTGATTGTGGTTGGGGTCTACCCACTTTGATCCTTGTGCTTCTCCTTGCTTTAAAGTACATGGAGGTTTGCCTCTTTCTCTTCCCTTTTTGTTTTGGAGGTGTGCTTAAGGCAGCAACCACAGCTGCTGCCTCCCTTGCCAATATCTCAGGTGATTTCTCCTCTTGCTGTTCTTTTTCCTTGCTTCCTGTAGAAATCCCTGTGTCAACTATTTCTGTGTGTGTTTCTGAGATCTCAAGGTGTGTATTTTCCTTTTCTTTTTGTGTGCTTTCTTTGGTTGTGGCAGCCTTCATTTGGGATTTTTTGGCCTTCTCTGTCCTACTCTGCATCCTCTTTTCCCATGGTGTTTTTGCTGTTTCTTCTTCCCCTATTTTAGGCTTAGCAATCTGGCCCATTTCCCCTTTTTCTCTATGTTCTTTCTGTGCTTGAATGTCCTATGTTCCTTCACCATTGGTTTTCTCACCTTCTTCAGTGTGTTCTCCCTCCCCATTGCTGGATGAGGTGATGTATTTTACAAGAATTCTAATATTATCATCCCTGGACATGTTTCTGAAGATTTCCCAAGATATGGGGATAGTGTAGGTGTGCAAAGCATCTTCCACCAATAGTTTGATGAGCCCATGATGGGCCAACTAATCCTTGATCCCTTCATTTAACTTTGTTCCACATTCAATTTGTGAGTGAAGAAGAAAATAGGGGATGCTCAGTTTCTTGTCTGGAGGCAAGTCAATCCCATGCCTTAGTTCACACATCAACCTAAAATGATAACCATAGATGATGCTAAACCTCCCTTCACATGTGATGTACTTCATAATTTGGAAACTGACTTCACTCTAGAGAGGAAGCAAGCTGGTTCTTCTAACCCCGTTTTTGTCTTCTACAGGATGCTCCTCAGGCAGAAAGAATGTTTCCTTAGCAACTTTGCCCAATGACATCTCTTCTTTGCTCCAAGGGAGCCCCAATGGTAGACCGGTAACTCGACTGATGAGCTCAGGGGTAATTTCTAGGGTCAAACCCCTAAAACTAACTATGGCATGTGTCTTTAATTGTGGTCTCAGGGACATTAAAAACTCCTCAGTTATCTCCTCATCATGACCCTGAATTTTGTCAAAGAAGGATATCCAATTGGCTCGGGTGAAAAGGTCCACCACCTCAGGATGCTCATGCAGTTTTCTAGAGTGAGAGGGTTCTTTCCTTATGAATCCTCCTGGCATGGTGAGAGTGTTATTTTTATGCTTTAATCAGAAAAGGAAATGCTTTTTATGGTTTCCCCTGAACCCAAGAAGGAATTTCTCGTGTGTCGAATATCAACTAGCAACAATTCCCTGGTTTTAAGACTACTGTCACCCAGAACTCGACTGTCTGTTTATGAAAGGAAGAATTTAGTTTTTATAGACAAAGCACAAGGATCAAGTTTTCTTCTCAGCACACAGACAGATATGCAAATTCAAAAAAAAATACGCCCACAGGCTAGCCCCACGGCTGCATATATCCTCCCTACAAGAGAATTTAGAAAGGAAACGTGGAGGGGATTTTTGATGCAGAAAAACTGGGAAACTCAATGCAATATGCAGGCAAACATTTCACTTCCAATACATAGGTAGACTTTTCCTTTGATTTTCCAATATGATGTTGTTCAATTTACCACCTTGTGCAAACACATCATGCATAGAGGAGTTTTTCGGGCCTACCTAGTTTGGAGCTCCAATTTCGTCGAAAAATCCCAGGTTCTCCTGCTCTAGAAAGATGTGCAGTCTTTCCTGTAGAACTCTTCTTGTAGAAGGCCCCTGGTTCCTGTAGAATGTCACTGTGCTTCTGAGTAAGCCCGATACACGGGCGATTTTCGAAAACAAGTAGAAAAACCAGTGGAGGATGACTGGTTAACAGTTTTTTGAAGCGGTGGATGCGTACTCCAATCGAGGACATTACAGGTGCAGAATGAACAAAAGGTGGTGTATGTTTTCGCCAGGCATCTTTTAACTGCGGCGTGATTCGTGGTGAGGGAATGAGGTGGCCGGACCGGACCGTTGATCCAACGTCACAACAATAATTTCTCTGCGTGTTTCTGACGGCCATCACCTCCCCTCTGCCGTTATCCGCTGCCACCACTACTAGTCCCGATGATTTCTCCCAGAATGGATACTCGACACGTGCTAGTTGCACATCTCGTTGGCAATTTTGAATGTAACGAGGCTCGTTTGGATCCCACGAGGATATGTAACTTGTCGAGGGTGGCCAGTTGACTGGCCACCGATTCCACTCAATCCGAACCATTCCCATAGGCATGCATCTTTTAAAATATAATTTATGCAATTGACAAATGAGTTTAGGCACTTACATGTGTAGTCACAACCGCATTATGCAGAATTTAGGTTTTGGAACCACTCCTTCATTTACTGCTGCTTCATGCACAGGTTTTGGAACCCATTCCTTCGTTTGTTGTCACTCCATGCATGGATTTTGGAACCCATTCCTTCGTTTGCTGTTGCTGCATGCACACTGCATGCTTGGCTTCGGCTGCTGCTAATATTATTACATTCAAGAAGAGCCCTTTGCATGCCTCTTTTGCCATTCTTAGCTGTCCTTGTCTCTAGAGTATGTCTTCCAAAGGTATCAGCTGCTACAGGATTCCTGTAGGATGTCCTGTAGCTGCTTCTCCTCTTGGAATGCAAGCTAGAATGAGCAGGGCTATACTGTTGACGAGGGGTTTGGCTAATGAGGAGTCCAGATGGAGATTGACAAGTATGGTGAGCGAGAAACCGTTGTTTGATTTGTCACTAAAAGTTTTTGCTAGCAGTATGAAGAAAACAAGTTTTTTTTTAGGTATGATTGTGCAAGAACAAATAACAAGAAGAGTGCAACAGAGGTGTAAAGAGATGAAAAAGGGTGACATATGGTGATGGATGTAAACAGGGATGTTTGCAAGCCTAACAAGCAGATTCCCAACCTTCGGTTTCTCTCCCGAGATCAATTCTGGTCTATCTGTAGGTTCTACAGGATCTTCGTGTAGAAGACATAGAACTTTCCTGTAGAAGACACAGAACTTCCTGTAGAAGGTGAAATCTTAACCTGAATGAGATCAAATCTTAGGAAAGGGGAGTGGTCATGGAGGAATTGTTTGTGAGGGATGCTTGCAGCCTGGTGCTGCCCCCTATCCTCGTTTTGTGCGATCCTCCTAACCTGCAATGTCCTTCCTGCAACCTGCAATTATTCAACAGAGATTAGGTCTATTTTCTATTTTCTTCTTTTTTTAGAGACAGCTAGGGCGCCTCCAGGAGGTTTTCACCCTCACCGTCTGCCCCAGGCACCTCTAAGAGTTTTTCACCCAAGGATCTTTTTATTCCCTTTTTTTTTGTATGCTCAAGCTATGGGTGGAGTGGAGACAGGGCCCTGCTCCACTAGTAGCACTGATTTATCCAAAGTTTCAATGAACTCCTGCTTAGAAAGGGGTTTCCTGTAGATTTTCAATCGATTCTAGTTGACAAGCATGGGGATGGCTTCTTCATCAATGGTCCTGATAAGGACTGAACCATTGTCGTTGCATTTCTCCACTGTATATGGTCCTAGCCACCTTGCCCTCAGCTTCCCTTTGAAATCCTTGTATCTTGATTCATATAACAGCGCCCAATCTCCTAGCTGAAATTGCTTTTTGGTAAGGTGACAGTCATGCCATATCTTTTTCTAGAGTTGGACCACTTCTAAATGGAGGAGGGCCTACATTCTCTGTTCATCTAATCCATTCAGCTGCAGTAATCTTTCCCGTTGTGCATTGTTAAGATCTAGGTCCAGCTGAGCTGCAACCCTCAATGTGTTGTACTCAAATTCTATGGACAGCCAAGCCTTCTTCCCGTTGACCAGCTCATAAGGTGTGAAACCTATTGTCGTTTTCCAAGTGGTGTTGTAGGCCCAGGTGGCCTCAACCAAGAAATCTACCCAATCTTTTCTATTGCTACTCACCACTTTCGTCAAAATCTCTTCCAAATCTTTGTTAGTGACTTCCACATGCCCGTTTTCTTGCAGATGATAAGGGTTGGAAGCTCAGTGCTTAATCTTGTGATGAGCGAGCAGGTCTTCAATCAAGTTAGAGGCAAACTGACTTCCTTGATCTATGACTAATTCTCTTGGGTAGACAAACTTATAAAAGATATTTTCCCTCAAAAACTCAGCCACTTTTTCTTCTGTCGCTGCTTTGATTGCCTTTGTTTCTGCCCACTTTGTTAGGTAGTCTGTGCACACAATCATGTAAGATTTTTGTTTTGAAGGAGGGTTGATAGGACCCACAAAGTCCATGCCCCACTTCTCAAATGGCTCGAAATTCACTCAAAGTTGGAGGGGCATTTCATCCCTCGGAGTCGGCTTCCCCATCCTTTGACATCGGTCACATTGGCTGATGTATCTTCTAACATCTAGATGAAGAGTGGGCCAATAGTAACCTGCCTGTAGAATTTTGAAGGCGGTCCTTTTTGCTGCAAAATGGCCTCCACAGGATCCATCATGTCAGGTCAGAAGGATTTCAAAAACTTCCTCCTCCCTAACACAACACCTCAAAATATGATCTGGGTCAAGTTTAAATAGGTTGCCCCCAATCCAAGTGAATGGCACACTTTTCCTCAGGATCTTACTCTTCTCTTTTGAGGATAGGTGTGGAGGGAACTGTGCTGAAACCAAGTAATTTTCTATATCCGCAAACCACGGAGAGAGTACTGAGATAGAAAACAGGTGTTCATCTGGCTATTGCTCATCCACTATCCCTTCTTCACCTGTAGGAAAATCTAGTCTAGACAGAAAATCAACAACAACATTTTCCTTACCTGGCTCGTCAACAATGGTCAATTCAAATTGCTGCAGTAAAAGTAACCATCTAATGATACGAGCATTTACATCAGGTTTATTAATCAAATACCTAATTGCAGCATGATCAGTGTGTACGAATGTTTGATAACTAGTGATGTAATGTCTGAACTTGTTTAGGGAATGGACTACAGCTAGGAGCTCTTTCTCGGTTATAGTATAGTTTAATTCTGCCTTGGACAGGTTTTTGCTGACAAAATATATGGCATATGGTAACTTCTCTTCAACTTGTCCTAAGGCTACCCCTGTGGCTTTATTCAAGGCATCAGTGTGGATGTGGAAAGGTAGGGCCGAGTTTGGACCTCTCAAGATTGGGGCAGTTACCATCTTATCTTTCAACTCATCTAGAGCCTCTTGATAGTTGTCAGTCCATAAGAACTCAACATCTTTCCCCAAAATACCAAATAATGGAGAGGCTAGCTTACCGAAATCTTTAATGAATATTCTATAATATCCTGCCAAGCCTAGAAAACTCCAAACATCTCCTACATTTTGAGGAGATGGAACCCTTTGGATGATAGCAATTTTGTTGGGATCCACCTGTAATCCTTGCTAAGAACTTGTATGACCTAGCATGGTCCCTTCAGTCATCAGAAATTCACATTTTTCAGGACTGAGGGACAGGTTCATTTCAATACACTTGGTTAAAACTTTTCCTAGGTTAGTCAATGCTTCTTGGAAGTTGGATCCACAAGGAGTAAAGTCATCCATATAGATTTCCATCAAACCATGAACCAACTAAGCAAATATGCTCAGTACTGCTCTTTGGAAAGTGGCAGGAGCGTTACATGGCCCAAAGGGAAGGACCCGCTAGGCAAATGTACCCCATTGACAAGTGAAGGTGGTCTTATCTTGGTCTTCTGGGCTGATTTGGCTATGATTATACCCGCTGAACCCATCTAGGAAATAAAATAACTTCTTCCCTGCCAGTCCATCTAACACTTGATCTATGAAATTCAAAGGGAAATGGTCCTTTTTGGTGGCTTTGTTGAGTTCTCGGTAATCTACACAGATTCTCCACTTCCCATTTTTCTTGGGCACAAGAACCAGAGGAGAAACCCACTCGCTGCCAGAGATGGGGTAGATGAATCCTGCATCCAACGAATTTTACAATTCTTCTTTGAAAATGTCCTTAAGGGCTAGATTCATTCTCCTTTGAGGCTGCCTAACTGGTTTACAATCCTCTTTAATGTAAATGTGATGGGTACAGACCAAAGGGTGGACTCCTTTCATCTCCTTATAGCTCCAAGCGAAAGCATCCAAATGGTGGTTCAATAAGCTACACATCTCCTTCTCCTGAGAGGGAGATAGGGATGAGCTGATCTTTAAGGTTCTTTCAGTGCCAAATTCCACATTCTTAACTCTGGGAGAGGTCGGATCAGCCACATGGAGGTCCACTAAAGTGCTGGCTTGGGTACTTTCCACCAAATCCTCTAATGGAAGCACATTGGAAGGTGGATTTTGAATCAAATTCTCAATCAGGTCATCCTCGGTTTGAGGACCTCCCCGGGTGGCTTCCACTATGCACACTAGTGCAGAGTAGACTTCATCCTCATCTCCCTCCTCCAACCAGAGAGGTAAGTCATGTTCTAGCAGAGGTTGGGCAGGAGGATATAGGACAAGCTGTTTGGACATAGGCCCATTCTTGATGGTCATGCTCCAAACTCGATAACTGATGTAAGCATCCGCAGTAGCTAACCAAGGCCTTCCCAAAATGAGGGGGTATCTCATGAGTTTTTCCTTTGGCTGAAGGACTAAGAAGTCCACAGGGTACTCCCAAGAATAAACAGAGACCATGACATCTTCCACAATCCCTTCAGGAGTCACGATGGAGCAGTCTGCTAATTGCAGTATTGTCGAGGTCTTTCTTAAGGAACTCTGAAGGTTAAGTTTGAGCATAGTGTCCCTGGTCATCACATTAATGGTAGCCCCTAGATCAATTAGGGTGTGGGGGATTATGGTGCCATTGATGTGGACATCAACTACAAGACTCCCAGGGTCCAAATATTTCGAACAAATTACTTGTCCCAACATTAGGTCAGATAGTTGTCCTATGACATTGATAGTTGGGGCATCTCTCTTGTGCCTGCCTAGGTGCCTTAAACACTTCTCTTTAATCAACTTGTTGTAGAATGGTACATCTTTTATGGCTTGGAGAAGTGGTATTTTCACACATAATTGTTTAAGCTCGCCCAAAAGTTTAGTCTCTTCTGGGTTTGGTGGCATGGTTCTAGTTAGTCTCTCAGGAAAGGGTGGAATGGATTTGGGTTCACTTTCTTGTTTCTCTTCCTCATCCTCCTTAGGAGGAGGTTGGCTATCTGGGAGGACCTTCCCAAATCGTAGGTTGATCTCCTGAATCTCCACAACATAGGTAGGGCATTTTGTCTCTCCAGTATATACTTGTTGGGCCTATCTGTTATTGGGGTTCGGGTTCGATTGGGCAGGCATATGGGGTTGTCCTAGAGGAGCAAGAGGTAATGGTTGTGGTTGATCAAGTGGTGGAGGAAAAATGGCGGGAGGAGAGTTGTACTGGGGCCTCCATCCCTGTTGAGGTGCATTCCACTAAGGTTGGGACTGAACATGAGAATGAAACGAATGAGTACCAGGTTGAGTATGGTATTGAGATGGATATGACCAAGGACGGGGTGCAGACCAAGAAGGATGAGTAGGGGGACCCCAAGAAGGTATGTGACTGGATTTTTTTGGGTTATAATAAGTCTCGGATGCCCCTTGCATCCCCTACTGGTAAGGTCTGGATCCATGTGGCCTCCTTTGGTTTAGGAAGTAGAGAAGTTCAGTGGCTCCTTCAGTCCCTTGGTACATAGCTTTAAGTCTGGGCAAGGTTGGGCACTGGTTTGTAGGGTGGTCTTCCTCACAAATGGAACATACCTCTACTGAGTGCAATGGACACTCGTTTCGAGGATGTTTCCTTGTACATCTAGGACAAAATATGGCCAAAGCCCTCTCAGCTTCCTCTTTCTTCTGTTGGATTCGGAAAGTATCTAGTTGCATGGAAATGGTCTGTCTCATCTCACTTTTAAGGTCTTCCATCTAATTTGAAAACTCATGTTTGGAGAAGGTGGCACTGGCCGAGAGTTGATTCCCCGTACCTATTTTCCGGGCTACCCTAGAATGGTTTCTAAACACGATCTTTATGTCATCATAAGGTAGTTGGTAGATGTCTCCTCCAGCCAGCAAATGGAGGGTATCCAGAAGGTCTTCAGGGATTCCTTGGAGCAGAACCAACTTTAGAGATTTAGGGTAAAGTGTGCACCTGGCCCTTTTATAACTGAGTTGGAACCTTTCCTCGTAACCTTCTAAAGACTCATCGCTTCCCATGGTCATCCGAAATATTTCTCCCTTCATTTCCTTTGACCTATAGTAATCCTCGTATTTGTTGTTAAAGGCTTGCTGCATCTGAGCCCAAGTTGTGATATTGTTTCCAGGTAGCCCCATGAACCAGTGCAGTGCTGCATCCTTGAGGGTAGAGGGAAAGAGTTTCAACTTCTGCTCCTCTTCTGCATAGTCATAGGTTCGACAAAGGACAACAAACTCAATCAAGAAGGTATCAGGGTCTTCAGTGGTCAATCCATGGAAGTGAGGTAAGGCTGAGGGACTTATGTGTTTCATTTTTGTGTCCCCATTGGTCTCTTGGATGGGAAAGGAACCTTCTATTTTTTCCTCATCACCTATGTCGTTCCTTTGTTCGACCATGTTCTCAGGTGGAATGTTTTCCTTCTCTTCTTTTGTTAGAGGATCTTCATGTATCTCTGGATGTTCACTGCCACCGAAGAAGAGAGAAGGGTGACTCAGTGATGTGGAGGGGGTGTTGGGTAAGAATTTTCTTGAATTGTCTCTGTTCCTACGAGGCATGAAATGAAATATTTTTGGTTGATTTTTGTTTTTTTCTGCTTGTACCTGCAAAACTGAAATTGATTGAACAACAAATTGCAACTAACTAAAATAAACCTTGCTGAAATGGAAATTGCATAATTGAAATGAAAGCAGGAAATGACTAATTTACACTTGCTGAAATGAAATTGCAAAAATGAAATGCTAAACTATGCTTGCAGAATTGAAATTGTATAATTGAAATGCTAATCTACGCTTGCATAATTGAAATTGCGGAATT
>APFE030183323.1:43065-62883 GCA_000404065.3 Pinus taeda | reverse complement strand
TGATGGTGGAAAAATGGAGGGAAAGTGGAAATGGAGGTTGGATGAGGATGTGGAGGGGAGAAATGTTGCACAAGAATGTAGAAATTAGGGCAAAGTGGGAAAATGTGGCAAATGAAGGGAAGGAATCTTGGATTAGGGGTTGGAGTAGGTTGTATATGGAGGAAGGGTAGGGAGGGAGGTATCACAGGTGTTCTGCACACTATTTTCCAAAATTGATCAAACAAAGACTAGGAAAACCAAAGATCTAGCTATTTTGACCTAATTCAACCTAAAAACTAGAAACATGGTGAACAAAAGTTTATTGGAAGAAAATCATGCAAGATAACTATGGAAACTAAGCAAGAACAGATTTTAAACATGCAAGTACAACTGGTATCAACTTTCCTAACTAAAAATCTAACACTAGCAATTTCATGAAGAGGCAAAAACAATGTTTTTGTGGTAGTAAGTACGCCTTGGTCTCAGCTCATGCTCCCAAGGAGGGAGAGATGAGATCAAGGATTGCTTGATGGCATTTTTGCAAGTTTTTTCCTTTACCAAACTATCAAATCAACCTAAAGCATGAAAAGCTATTTCAATCATCAAAAATGACCTAAGTAACAAAGCATGATTTTAATCTAAATAGCATAAATTATTCTATGAATGCAGCAAAAACACATAAAAGTACACAAAGGAGGTACTGGCACTTGGGTTGGTCCCAAACCTAAGAGCTACAGCCTCCTAAGAAAGCTCAGAGCTGGTACAAGGTGAAATTTATCTCCATTACTAAAAAAATAATCATGTCACAAAACTGTTACAGCAAAAGCTCGAAGTTGAGCTGAAAGGTAGAGCTGCACTCAAGTGCGAAAAATAATTGTTCAATGGCTAAACTACTAAGGCTTGAAGCCTTCCTACTTATGCACTATGAGAACTCCGAACAACCCTCCTTAACTTTAGGAGCTTGGCTTCTCTAGATTGCAGTTAATCAGCCACTTCACAAAATTTGCTCAACTGCCCGTTGAAATCATCTCTGGTGGGCTATTGAACTCTGAGCTGATGGTGGAGAACTCGAGGAAGGGGTCATTTAGTGTTGGAGACACCCTTCCTACGAATCCTCATCCTTGTTCCTTCGTATTTGGCTATCAACTAGCTCATAAATGCTTGACCTTGGTCCAAAAGATGTCCAAAAATATGCAATAAACACGTATTAGACTTTGTGGTCAAGTGACTATTCTCATTCATTCAATTAACATAAATATATTCAAAAGAATCAATATAACTATGAAGAATGGTGGATTAATCGATAATAATAGGAAAAATGAGTCCAATAAGTTACCCATTTTTGGGGCTCATCACAGAGCCAAAACCTGTTGAAATTCCAAGTGAGTATTGGCATATATTCATGGCTCTTGCAACTTCTTCAATTGAATTTCCAATTGGATATATCAGAGTTGATGCACCTATGAAGCCTATTCCTTTAACAACACTACCTAATTTCCATGGTCTTACTTCTAAGGATCCATACACATTCCTTTCCAAATTCGACGTTGTATGTTGGGGGTATGATTACATCTTTGATGCTTAGAAATTGAAGATATTTCCACCACTTTGAAGGGCACAAATTTGAGATGGTTTATGGGTTTAGGAGGAAAATCCATTGCTACATGGGTATATACGAAGATAATTTTCCTTGAGAAATATTAGGACTACTACAAATATCGAGATGTAAAGGAAGAAATTTTTAAGATCATGCAGAAAGAGGATGAGAATATGGAAGATTTTGTGGAAAGTTTTCAATATAGCTTGTAAAGATCTTGCCATAGTGACTTGGACAAGAATATCTTGAAGATCATTTTTCTCAAGGCACCGAGGGAGGAATCTCTGGAGTTATTGAACATAGTAGGGAAAGGAGATACATCAAAGGAGGAATTTGATACCATTTGTCAATTATGCATCAAGTGCTCATGTGGGGCTACAAGATAGAGGCAGGGAATCCAAACTCTCAAAACATCCAGTAGTGGAGTTACAAAGGCTAAAATTAGGAATCTACTAGACAACCAAAGAATTGATATCCTGAGCACATTGTCATCACAACTAGATGTGTTACAGGTGAAGAAAAGAAGATAGAAGCAGAGAAGGCCATGTCTATTTTCTGCTCTTAATGTAGGAAGAAGCACTCGTTGAAGGAATGTCCATTAAATTATGTGGAGGCTTGATCTATATGTGAATAGAGTCATTCCACAAGAACTTTTACGTCTCTTTGTGGATTAAAGGAAGTCTTTCAGAGGAAAAATGAAGAAGCATAAGAACTCTATGGGATCAAGGAAACCATGGCAACAACCACCACTAAGTATGAATCAAGGTATGCCTCATGACCCATCTCATTATTTTAATAATATGAATTTTGTTTAGCAGTATGTACCTTTTACACCCTCTTGGTCATATTGTTACCAGTATCCAATGCCATGGAAACCTTGGTATCCTCAATCTGATCTAAATTCTTTATGGTCCCAAAACTAGCATGGACCTCCTCCTCCTTCTTAAGGACAATTATCCCAACTTGTGCCACAACAACAACTACAACTGCCTACTAATACACCCTCCAATATCCTCCTCTTCGTCCTCAATTGCATGTCCAACCCAATCTGAATCCTAATAATAGAGGGGCTCAATAGGTTGAGACACTCAACCTCCCTGCATGTAGTATTGCTACTATGGAATGTAATGAATTAAATCTTTGATCTAGTCGGGTGGTCAATACTCAAACTTCACCTATAATTGTTGGGCATACTAATGATGAAGTCTAATTTCACCTATAATTGTTGACCATACTAATGATGAATTCTCAGAACTAGAAAAGAGAACCATAGGGGAAGAGCCAACATAGATTCCTATAAAGCAACAAACACCTTCACAAACTATTGCCACTAGAGGGTGTCAGACTGGTCCACCATATCATGAAAGACTAATTTTGAGCAAACAAAGTCCTTAGCCTGAATTCGACTTTTTGGGAGAATTGTAGAATTTATTTGCTAAAATTTTGTTTCTTCAGGCTTTGAAGGATGTACCAATTTAAGTTAAGACAATTAAAGAATACTATTCTAAGAGACCCGGTCGAAAACCAAAGGACCCACTTACTATTCATGTCATGAGAAAATTACAAGATATAATGTTGGAAAATTATATACCTGTCAAATACATGGATCATGGGAATCCAATTCTGATAGTGAAAATTATTGGGGTGGATATCCCAAATGTACTGGTAGATTTGGGGGCATCAATTAATGTTATAACTTCTGCTACTGTAATTACCTTGGGTATACGAAGCCTTAAACCAACTCCCACCATCCTAGAATTGGCAGATCGGTCTACTATTAGACCGGTAGGGAAGCTAGAGGATATCATTATTTTGGTAGATTCATGGAAATACCCCATTGAACTTCTGGTTTTACATATTGAATCCCTAGCTGGTGGGAACCCTTTGATTTTAGGAAGACCTTGGCTCACAACTGCAGATGCTTACATTGGGTGTCGGTCTAGAAGCATGGTAATATCCAATGGGGAAGTTACAAAGAACCTTATCCATTACCTCCCTGCAAAACCAAGTTCATCAAATAAACTTGCATTTACCTTGATTCAAAAGTCTCTACCTACCAAATAACCTAAATATGAAGATGAAGAAATTAGACCCATCCTTACCATCAGTGAGGCTCTCTATTTTAAAGATGAAACAGAGGACAATGCCATTAGCACCTTTCTCATTGATGTTGACTTTGTTTTGATTCAATTCGTCAACTGATAGAAATTGTCATGAGCTGCAATATTTAGGAAGATATCGAACCAGAAACATAAATATAAAATATTCCAAAAATTGTGCCTTGTAATAGTGTTCGTATAGAAATCGAACCAGGGAAAACATTGAATATTAATCTTGACCTTTCACACTCCCAATCTGAATAGCTGTTGAAAGTCCTTCGAGAGCATAAAGAAGATTTTTCCTGGGAGTTCACCGACATGTGCATCCTTATTGATTTATGTACTCATCATATATACATTAAAGAGGAATGTTGACCTATTAGGTAGCCACAAAGAAGAATGAATCCTACCTTAAAAAACATTTTCAAAGATGAATTGTAGAAGCTATTAGATGTGGGATTTACTTATTCGATATCGGACAGTCAATGGGTTTCCCCACTAGTCATTGTTCCTAAGAAGAATGGAAAGTGGCATATCTTCATTGATTATAGGGAACTAAACAAAGCAACTCAAGAAAGACCATTTTCCCTTACCTTTTGTTTACCAAGTCCTTGATACATTAGCCGGGAAGGAGTTTTTCTCCTTTTTGGATGGATTTAGCGGATACAACAAGATACAAATAGCTCTTGAGGATCAGGACAAAACTACCTTCACATGTCCTTAGGGAATCTTCACCTATAGAGTCCTTCCATTTGGTCTTTGTAACGGTCTTGCTACCTTTCAAAGTGAAATTTTAGGAATTTTATCTGATTTAGTTAATGACAGTGTCAAGATTTACATGGATGAATTCACCCAATATGGGGATTCCTTTACAGAATCTTTGAAAAAATTAGAGAAAGTACTTGAAAGATGCAAGTAGACACATGTTTCTCTAAGTACAGTCAAATTCCATATGATGTTGAAGGAAGGGATAGTGTTGGGACACTTACTTTCAGCTACAGGAATTTGGGTTGATCCTGCAAAGGTAGATGTAATTTTAAAATTTCCTATGCATACGACACCGACACAGGTATGCAACTTTATTGGTTATGCTAGCTATTATAGGCATTTCATATAATTTTTTCCTAAAATAGCATTCCCGCTTTTACAATTGTTGCCTAAAGATGCAGAATTTGTGTGGACAAATGAATGTGAAGTAACTTTTGCAGAAATCAGAGAACTAGTATGCAAGGCTCCAATATTATGTGGTCCTAACTGGAGGCTCCTGTTCCACATCTCTACTGATGCTTCTGAAATAGAAGTAGGGGCGGTTTTGGGGAAATAGGAGGAAAAGAAGTTGTACGT
This sequence comes from Pinus taeda, assembly GCA_000404065.3. Classification (NCBI taxonomy): domain Eukaryota; kingdom Viridiplantae; phylum Streptophyta; class Pinopsida; order Pinales; family Pinaceae; genus Pinus; species Pinus taeda. The sequence goes on along the minus strand of APFE030183323.1, from coordinate 57,864 downwards.
AATTTACTATGTTATCAAGAATTTGACCCCTGCTCAATTAAATTATACGGTAACTGAAAAGGAGTTCTTGGCTATTATTTACTCTGTTAATAAATTTTGGCACTATATCACAAGATATCCTACTTTTGTGCACGCTAATCATACAACTATCAAGTATCTAATGAACAAACCAATAACCCCTAGCCGTGTTACAAGATGGTTGTTTTTAATTTAGGAATTTGATATTTCCATTGTAGACAAACTAGGGAAATATAATGTAGTCATAGATTTCTTGTCTAGGATGGATGCTATTGATGAAGGTACACCTCTAGAGGATAATTTCCCATATGAACATATTTTTTCAATTTCTACTCACATTCCACGGTATGCAGATATTGCTAACTTTCTTGCTACGGGGAAAGTGCCTCAACACTTGTCTTACAGAGAACAACAAAGGATTATCAATCACAATGATCCTTATTCATGGATTGAGGGATATCTATTCTATACAAGATCTAATTAGTAAATTTGGCACTACATAAGTAGAGATGACATCTATGATGTTCTGAGAGCTGCTCATGATGGCCCCTATGGAGGACATTTTGCAGACAAGCAGACAGGTCATATGGTGTTGCAAATGGGATAATATTTGCCTTCTATTTTTTATGATGGAAAGAAATATGTGAGGGAGCAATAGTTGCCAATGGATGGGTCAGCTTGGTTGGGCAGATGAAATTCCATTACAGCCTCAGCTAGCCCTTGAGCCCTTTGAAAAATGGGCGATTGATTTTGTTGGGCCATTTAATTTGCCTTCACAATAGAAAGTTCACATTCTAGTTTGCATGGATTACGTGGCAAAGTGGGTAGAGGCCAAGGTTTCTGCAAAATAAACATAACAGGTTGTCTCATACTTTTTATTTGAATAAATTCTTGCACGATACAAAGCTCCTAGAGGGATAGTTTCAAATGGAGGGGTACAATTTACATCACATCTAATAGTAGGACTCATGAAGAAATATGGAATCAAGCATAGGGTAACATCTCCATATCACCCTCAGGTGAATGGTCAAGTTGAGAGCACAAATAAGGTACTAGATAATATTCTTACAAAGATTGTAGCAAACCATCGCTAGAATTGGGCTAAAAAACTTCTCGAGGCACTGTGGGTGTATAGAACAACATGGCAGAACACAACATGATTTTCACCATATGAGCTTGTCTATGGGAAATCCCTTTTGTTTCCAGTGGAATTCGAAACTAAGATGCTCAAGGTAGCCCTTGAAGTAGGTTTAGACATTTTAGAAGCATAGAAACACTGACTGGAACACTTGAATGAGTTGGATGAAATTCATTTGGTAGTTGTCTAGAACATTGTTGCAATTCAGCAACAATGAACTAAATGGCCCGATAAATTCGTTAAGAAAAAGGTGTTTCAAAGAGGGGATTGGGCATTACTCTATGATTCCCAGTTCAATAATTTTAAAGGAAAACTTTGCTCCAGGTTGAGGGACCATATGAAGTTGATACATTGTTTGATAATGGGATTGTTAGACTTATCACAATTGATGAGCCACATACTCCTTTTATCATGAATGGACATCACCTCAGATTATATCACCATCCAGCTTCAAGATACTCCTTTATCAAATATCTCTCTGATACCTCTGGTTTTGAAGTTATTAATGTAGGAAATTCCTCCCTTGCATCCCTGAATTAAAAAAATAAATAATAATAATAATAATACACATGCACACACACACACACGTACACACATATATATAAGTAAATAATGTTGTTACTACTTTATCAATCTTTTTCTTGCAAGTAGCTCACTGTGTTGTTATTCCTCTAGTCTTGTTACTCTGATGATGGAAATTTAGTCTAAGTACTTCACTAGTCTTGTTACTCCGTCGATGTTGTTACTCCATGGAAATTGCGATTTCACCTAAATATTCAAGTGTTGTTACTCCTTTGGTGTTGTTTCCCCATCGGTGTTGTTACTCTATCACAATTTCATCTAACTATTTTGGTGTTGTTACTCCGCCTATGTTATTACTCCATCACTATTTCGACTAAGAGTTGAAGCGATGTTGTTACTCTTCGGGTACTATTACTCCCTCGATGTTGTTACTCCCCCGTTGTTGTTACTCCATCAAGGTAAGTCATCCAAGTACATCCCCGATTGACTTTGTGGATTTTATTAAATAATTCATGTGACATGACTTGACATGACTGTGGACGGTCATCCATTAGTTGGGGGGAGGTACTATAATGACAACTCATTATTACTTTTATCAAACCTTTTTCTAAGTACAATTCTCCACCATATTTCACATGATTTCCATATGCATCGAGACTTGAAGTTAGTATTGTTTTACTAATGGACAATCCTTTTCAATGCTATGAAATAATTACCATTATTTCTTTCCATTATTATCCATTATTCGCTGTGATTTTTTTTCATATCTTCATCATTATCCTTCTGATTTTTACTCTCACTCCACTCCATCCTTGTCAAAAAATTTCACTGCTCTCCATCCCGGTCACAAGCTCTCACTACAAATCTACCTACTGACACTCCTTCCTGATGGTCTGTTGTTACTCCAGAGTGTTGCTACAAGCCATTGTAGAATGGGTGGACAATATATGAGACACGAGCCAAAGAATACATAACAGGTTTGACACAATGCAGATGTTTGGCAAGCTTTCTCGAATGCAAGGTGGAATGTGTATTTTGATAGACTACAAGGATTTGATGAATCCATCACAGTGGAATTTGCGTTAAACCTGGAAGGAAATCACTCTAGAGTTCATGGATTGGATGTTTTTGTCATGGAGGAAGCTAGTTCAATCGTTAGTGGATTACACTAAAGAGGTCAAAAATGGTTCTCTTAGAAGTCTCCTCTACGGAAAGTTTCCAAAATTATTTTTACAGGTTGGGGAAATGGTGGTCCAAAAAGGAAGAGGGTATGATCGTAAATCACTTCCTTCGATGTTGTTACTTCACCAGTGTTGTTACTCCATGGCAATGATGATTTCGCCTAAGTATTCGGTGTTTTTACTCCTTCAGTGTTGTTACTTTGATGATGTTGTTACTCAATTGTGATTTCATCTAAGTATTTTGGTGTTGTTACTCCGCCGATGTTATTACTCCATCACTATTTCGACTAAGAGTTGAAGCGATGTTGTTACTCCTCGGGTACTATTACTCCCTCGATGTTGTTACTCCCCCGTTGTTGTTACTCCATCAAGTTAAGTCGTCCAAGTACGTCCCCGATTGACTTTGTGGATTTTATTAAATAATTCATGTGACATGACTTGACATGACTGTGGACGGTCATCCATTAGTTGGGGGGAGGTACTACAATGATAAATCATTATTACTTTTATCAAACCTTTTTCTAAGTACAATTCTCCACCATATTTCACATGATTTCCATATGCATCGAGACTTGAAGTTAGTATTGTTGTACTAATGGAAAATCCTTTTCAATGCTATGAAATAATTACCATTATTTCTTTCCATTATTATCCATTATTCGCTGTGATTTTTTTCATATCTTCATCATTATCCTTCCGATTTTTACTCTCACTGCACTCCATCCCTGTCAAATAATTTCACTGCTCTCCATCCCGGTCACAAGCTCTCACTACAAATCTACCTACTAACACTCCTTCCTGATGGTCTGTTGTTACTCCAGAGTGTTGCTACAAGCCATTGTAGAATAGGTGGACAATCTATGAGACACGAGCCAGAGAATACACAACAGGTTTGACACAATGCAGATGTTTGGCAAGTTTTCTCGAATGCAGGGTGGAATGTGTATTTTGATAGACTACAAGGATTTGATGAAGCCATCACAGTGGAATTTGCGTTAAACCTGGAAGGAAATCACTCTAGAGTTCATGGATTGGATGTTTTTGTCATGGAGGAAGCTAGTTAAATCGTTAGTGGATTACAACAAAGAGGTCAGAAATGGTTCTCTCAGAAGTCTCCTCTACGGAAGTTTCCAAAATTATTTTTACAGGTTGGGGAAATGGTGGTCCAGAAAGGAAGAGGGTATGATCGTAAATCACTTCCATGTCCATGGGATGAGGTTGCATATTTTGTAATGAACCTACACTTAATGGTGCAATCTGCATGACAGTTTTGACAACCATTAACAGTTATTACAAGTCATGGGTTGGTGAGATTATTGGTGATGCATGCTCTCTCTCGGACCTCTGTGGCTTGGCCACAATTCATTGAATCAGCGGAGGAAGAACTTGTGGGCATGCTACCTGCAGGAGAAGAGGAAGAAGATGTAGAAATGGAAGAAGAGGCAACAGACGATGTTGTTCCAATGTTGCATGTTGGCCCAACAAAGATGGATGTAATGGAGGTTGAAGGGAGTGCAATCGATGTTGCTCCACAAGAACTAGCGTCAATTGACAATCAAGGAGAAAAATCACCACCCATGGGTGTGGTTACAGGTGGTGCTGACACACAAGAACCAACATCACTTGTCCGAATAGTTGAAGAACCTATGACTAAGAATTTAGGTGGTGCTATTACAGAAGAGCCAGTACCACCTATCCAAACAATTGAAGAAGTTCGGGTTGAGGATGTAGGTGGTGTTGTTACATAAGAAATGGCACCACCTATCCAAACAATTGAAGAGCTCGTGATTGGAAATGTATGTGGTGTTGTCACACAAGAACCAACACCACTTATTCAATTAACTATAGAACCTTTGGGGGAAAGAGGGGTGCAACTGATACCACTCCACAAGAAACAATGTTGGGTGATGGGCAGAAGGAAAATTTGGAAAAAGTGTAGGCAGGAAGAGAAAAGGGGAGCATAGAACATCAGGTGGATATAGACGAAGAGGAAGGAGGGCTTGCGTTGGCAGGCATTGAGAGAACGAAAATTGATGAAATCATTACTTGTTCTCCTTTTCTCGCATCCTTTCCAAGAGGGGCAAGGAAATCCCATTCCTATAGATGTATGGAGAAAGAAGAGGCTTCTCCTCTGATTTTGAAATTTATTAGTAAAGCTAAGGGTACCTTTATTGATACGGTCATTCAAAAATCAGTGTTGATTGTTGAAAGAATCAACCAAATTGAAGTATTAGAGGTCGGCACTGCCATACAAGAACTAGTTCCGACCAAAAAACAAAATAAATAATATTTGGCCAGTGTTACTCCTATAGAAACCGCTCCTCATCTAATGGAAAAAGATGTTGCTGAACAGACTAACCCGCAAGGGCCAAAAACTATTCTTGGGCCGACGGAGGAAGATGTTGTTGATCAGACCAACTCGCAAGGGTTAGAGGCTACTTCTGAGAAGATGGAGAAGACTGTTGCAGATGAAACCAACTCGCAATGGTTAGGAACCATTCCCACACAGGTTGAGGAGGATGGCCGGGGAGCAGAGAAATTACAAGAGAAGGGTGTCAAAGGCATTGGTACACAAGACCCTGCAGTGAATCCAGAAGCACAGAGGGAAGATATAGAGGTCTTGTGACTTGAATAAATAAATGGCAAGACTACTCCCCAAGTTGAGAAACCAATGGAAGAAATCATAGTCAAACAAGAGCCGATTAACAATTTTGTCAATGTCAATCCATTAGGCCCTAGACCAACTGTGAGGCCTGTGGAATACATAACTGTGAAACAAGAATTTATTGAGCAATGTGTGAGAAGGATACCCCCTCTTAAGGAATGATATTAGGCACAATTTAGAGAGAATATGTAGTTGAAAATGGAGATCATGAAATTGAGGAAACAAATGCGGTGCCTATGAAGAAAAGTGAGAAAGCATAAGAAAAATGCTACGGAGCTCCAACCTAAAACTGTTTTAGTGGCAACACAGACTAAAGACATGCCAACGACTTCAACAGCTACAGAGACATAATCGTTCTTTCATATGATTGAGGCATGAGGGTTTGTCATGTCTGTAGATATTCAGAAGTGGCAAGCTACATCATCTCGCTTTCAATGAGGGTCCATTCTTGTAGAGGCACACTGGGAAGGAATAAGGAAAACTTGCGAGCAAGCTATGAAAATAGTCTCTGGCTACATAAAACAACTAGAAAAGGAAAGACGGAAGCAAGAGAAGCACTATAAGCAAACTGAGGGGCTGGAAGAATAGGTAAAGCTACTAAAGGCCGATAAAGAAGAAATGTTTACCTTGGTTCAATAGGAAATGGCTCGCCATCCCCTTGCTAATAGCTATTCCTTGTTCCTCTATGAAAAATATCTATTCTTTTGTTTAGAGAACATCTGTTAGGAGCTTAGTCATGACATAGAATATTCAATGCAATTTTTACACATCATGAGATGCCACAATGTTTTAGATCAGCATTTGATGTGTGAATTGTACATGCATTACTACTTCCTGGGCAATGATCAATCATTTAACCCAGTTCCATATGTAGGAGATATTCAAATTAGAGTTTTTACCTACTACACTCTCAACCAGGTTAAATGGAAAAAGGCCTTTGACACTTTTGAAGAAAATAAAGTAAATAGACCACTTTTCATCAGGATGGAGAATTGTCAGTCTATGAATGTTTATAACAGACACGAAACCCTTTTGGGAATCGAAGGGAAAAAAGAACAGATGTTGCCGACTTGGCAATGGTGTGCTAATATATGCACAACATAGATCTTCACTTTCCAGGAGGAGGCCCAGGATAGTCGTTAGGATATGTAAGCCTTTTGGGGCCCCCAATTTCACTCAAGCTCTAAACAACGTACCCCGGTACATTGCGTGTATGTAACTTCGTGGGGTCTGATGGATGGGTTTGAGGTTTTTGTTTCCCATCATCTAGTTGGCAACTGATCTATACAATCTAGCTTATGATGTAAGTAAAGATTAGTGGAAATAATTCATCCAAACAAATGGGTATAAGCCTCCAGGGACAAAGATGTCTACAAAATATGATCTTGCACAACTTCATGCTGACCATTATAGCTCAAAACCAGACTTGTGTAGGCAAAAAAAGGCATGAGGAAATGCAAAAAGGATAGTTGGGGTGGGGGGAGATGTTGGTGGCTAGATTTGCATACTTTTACTCACCCTTTTTACCCTATTATTTTATCCATTTCACACCAATATTGGTTAATCGATATCTTAAAGTGCACAGGTATACCTCTCATCATGTCTCTATGGATTATTGGTCAATGAAGCATAGTTGTAGGGCATTATTATCAAAGTGACTTGCTAGTTTAGTTATTTCTGTAGATTTAAAGGGATAATGACCAGGACCATGATTCAATGAATGATGTTATCAAACTGGTAGTGCTATTCTTGAATGCTAGATGCAACGGTGAATCAAGTCTTTGATGGACACACTACTATCTTTTAACATTTTGTTTCATTTTGGAAACCACCATGTAATTAAGGGTAGACAGTGTCATAAATCTAAGAGTTGTTTCATTGATAATTTGCATAAAGTAGAGTCACGGGCTGTGAAAGCCAACATTTTTAAGAGGCATAAATTTTGCAAGAGAATACTCTAACTTCAAGTATGTAACAATATGGTCGTATAATTTCTTTTATTAATGATAAATTGATATTCTAAGCATATCATGATTCTTTGATCTCGCCACAACCCTGATCAGGGAGTTGGGCCCACTCTCCTGACCAGGTGCTGCTAGATTAGATGCGTGTTAGGTTTATTTCTATAAGTTTATTATTGTTGTGAATCTTTATCATTGTGTTTTTTTGTGTCCTTATTGTTGTCACTCGTAATTGATGTTACAATTATTAACTGTTGTTACTCTAATTGTTGTTACAATTATTACCTACTGTTACTCTTATTGTTCTTACAATATTGCTTGCAGTTACACATTGATGAATTTATAGTTAATGTTCATTGTTGGGTAGGGAAACTGTGGCCTACACATATATTGCATGATAGCCTTGATATAACTCGTGGATCCCTGGGTTGACAATTAAATGTGGTTTGGGTGAATTACACGATTCATACTTGGACACCAACAATATGTATTAGAGCAACTGAAAGAGTTCAATTGTTTTAACACAGGTTAAAGCAACATGAATTACAAGTGTTCAAGACTAGTCTTACAAACAGTTACAATACATGTGTGAAAATGTGCTAGCTTGTGATCAAGATTTTGAATTAAGTGAAAGTCTCAAGACACATCAATACACCGTGCATCACTAATCCCATGAAAGGGGTGTTGGAGCCACTGCTCGATCCTCAAAGAAAATACTATAGACTCTCAAGGCTGTGCGGGAGGAGCTAAGGTGAAAAGTCCTTTACATGTACAAATGAGGGGGTATTTATAGCCAAGGGTAAAATTGTCCCTTGTGATTGTTCAACTTTCCTCATGTCTGTCTGACTTATTTGACTCTTCAGATTTACATGAATCTTCATATGACATGTGGGTCTCTTGGAATTCCACGTTACATTACATTGATTTACATAGTATGGCCCACAATAGTGATGTGGTCAACATGAATCGACACGATAGTGCTGGTATGTTCATGCTGCTGCTGGTGTCCATGTTGAGCTACAATGTTGCTGAGTGATGGATGTGCTCTTGGTGTATCACAACTTCACCTCTAAATGGAAAAGTCTACAAAGTCTTTGATGGTATTGGTGCTCACTAGATGTTTCATGTGCCTGTTGCTCCTTTTCGTTTACTTTGGCATGCTTCACATGTTCACCCGTTCATGAAAATTTCTCCTCACATGCATCGTCAATTCACAAAAAATTCTCCTCACATGCATTGTCCATTCGTCCATTTGCGAATAAATCTCCTCGCATGTGCTCTCCTTATTCATCTCATCTATTATCATGTCATGTCTTATCCATGTATCTGTATTAGCAATCACTCATGACAAGACGAAATCAAATCCATAAAACTCCTAGTCTATCATGACACATTATCATTCGCTTTTAGATGCAGGTGACTGGGAGAGAGGACAAGGCTATGAAACTGTTCAAGGAAGGTTTCAAGCTCGAATGTAGGCTCTGGGCACTGCTGGTGAAAATTGTGCAAAAGTCACTGGGAGACTAAGATGGACAACTTAGATCAATAATGACTATCCACGGGGTTTGTCTCAGCTAAAGGGTATATCTACGTAATTTATTGAGGGAAACAGTGCCAGATGTAGGGGGTTTAGCAAAAAAAACTGCACAATTCCTCCCGGAGCTGGTAGTAGGTTGCAGGAGGCTTTCTGGGGAAAAACGAACATTTTTCTAAGGAGCTGACAATGGGTTGTTCGATTGTTGGTGACAAAAACTGCACAATCGATGGGAGGTTGACCTGTTGAACACATCTACGTGGTTTATGACCTGATGGGATGTTGGGTAGCTGAGGGACTGCTCATGAAATCTACACAGTTTTCTGGGTGAGCAGCCAACCGACTGACTGGAAAAACTGCGCAATTTTTTGAGGGAGACAGTGACGGATGTTGTGTGTTTGTTTGCATAGTTTCCTCAATCTGTAGAGCAAGAAAGGTCCGCAACTTTTGTGCAATTTTTGCGGGGATTGAGACCCGGTGTCACTACTTGGTCAAACACTCCGGTTGACCACCAGGAGGGTTGGTTGATCAATTTGTGGGCAACACAGATTGAAATGGATTATTGGACACTTCTACGTTGTTTTGGTGATATTTGGTTGAGTCGATTCTAGGGTGGAGGTTCGGTTATTGAAGGGTGATCTGATCATCAGAACTTCAGCAGAATGACTAAGTGTGTGAGCGAGTGATATTTTTCATGTACGACCTTACAAACATACACTCAACATGACTTGATAACAAGATGCCTCAAACCATCAAGGAAAAATATACTCAATGTCACTAATCAACGGTGCAAGTGACAAGTGTGACACTTGTGATAGATTGTTGAATGACCGTGATGACGCTTGTGTGACAATGCATACAAATTCTTGTGTGAGTGCGATGGATGTTTACATAGCGAATACAATTCGTACACACGAAGAAATACCTTTTGTATGACCATAAAATGGCTGCAAGCGTGACATTGTGAACAACATGCAAAAATATGTCTGTTGAATGGTCAAGCAAGGAGGGTGTAAAGACTCAAGATGAGCTCACAGGGTGAGCCCAAGTGTTTGTAAACATCAAGTAAAAATCCAAGGGGGGCTCTAAAATTGGATGTAGGCCAAAATTTTGGATGGTGTTGCAGTCGCTACAACACTAGGAGAACCTTTTATTCATGCTTTACTAAAGATTCTTTTTTTGTAAATAGTCCATCTATTCTGGAAATGGGTTAAACTTGTATTGCGCAGACATCCTTTGATTTATTTTAACAAGTACAAAAGAGACAAGTGCTTGACAATATTTTCATATTTTGGGACTCTTAAAAGAGCTTAAAGAAAAATCATCCTAGAAGAATGAGTGGTATAAAGGGTAGTAACTAGTTCTGATCATGATGAAACTACTCAAAACATGTGGAGGTCAAGAGGCATGCAATAAGATCACTTGTCGTAGCAATTCCTCCAGAAAATGGTAAAACAACAAGTGAAAGAAAATGATCGACTAAGAAGATGATGGTGATGGAATGAGAAAACCAAGGCACGTTTTGCAGAAATCAACTCATAAAAAGTGGCAATTACAAGGGATAAAGTGTGGAATCCTACTAGGGTAAAGCCAAAAACATAGCAAAGAAGAGGACAAGAGGCTCAAATTCTAGGTCATGGAAGGTCATAAGGAGGAATTATAAAAGGATAATAAAAATGACCGCATGGGTACCAAGATGGAAAAATAGGTACTAGACAAGGGAATCCAGATTGGGTTGGCTCTACCATCAGGATACGACATGCATAAGAGGGAGGGATAATTTCACAACTTGATGGGGTCAGACCTAAGGCACAGTGATGGAAAACCAAGACTAAGCTTGAAATAGGATTTATTTCTACACAAGATTGAAACATAGAAAAACTATGCTTGAGATAAGTACATTTCCCCCAACATAACGATAGAGGCATGCCCCCCAAACTTCATTTCATATTCCAACTCTTCTCATGGACTCAAATAGATTGTTGTTTACTCATAGAAATGTGTTCACTAGGAAGAACACAAGAGGATCATGTGATATGGGCGATGAAATGAAGGTTACACAAAAAAATAACTATGCTCATAGGGTTGTTTCATTTTTATAAGATCTTGACATAATAAAAGAACTATGCTCAGAGGTTTGTTTCATTTTTATGCGAGCTTGAAAAAATAAAAGAAACTATGCTCATGGTCACCTGTTTAATTTTTTTATTCATTTGACAAAGTAAAAGAGCAATGATCATGGTACTATTTACCTTTATCATGGATCCCAAGAGGCTAAGGATCTAGGAGGAATACATATCAAGGGCTTGATCATGTCTTCCAAGAGGTTTTCATTAGATGGAAGAAAATGCTCTGGAAGGAATACATATGAAGGGATCTAATAGTGGTAGGAAGATTGGGCTCCAATGCTCCTAGTAAATAATTTACCATATCTCTTATTGGATCCAGGTTAAAATAAGTTTAGCAACTAGTGAGAGGCTCTTCTTCATCGATAGGTATAGGCATGGAACAAGTTGCCACATAATTAACCTGTGGTGAATGGGATGCCACTTGCATGTTAGGACCGTTTAAGGAAGTTGGATGATTGGCAGTCAAATCAACCAACGAAGGGAACTTGGATGATTTGAAATCAAATCAGCACCAATGAATGAAAGTTGGTCAATAGTCACAAATTTTCCATCATGCAGGAAAAACATCACTCGAAAGAGTGTGGACATGAAAATGTTCATAGCATAAATATAGTCCAACGATAAGATAAATTTGAAATCCAAGGGGCCTTGGACTACCATAAGATCAATACAAACAAATTTTCCTTCTAAATTAATAGGCAACTGAGGAAGGCTCCCTCAAGGTTCACTGGTTACTCTGTTAAAACGCAACAAATTATGACTAACAACCACAATATTAGGGGTACCTAAAACTTGCTGAGAAGTCAAGGATAGAATTCTAATAGAGGCGCTTTCATATGTAACAGTGAGATATATGTTCTTATCACAATATTTCACCATGATTTGGAAGGGCATGTAAGAAGGGAGACAAAGCTTTGTCAGTTGTTTCCTTTAAGAGGAAATGACCTCATTATTTGGAGGGGGTTCCATGAAAACAAGATAAATACTCCGTTGTTCAATGGGATCTTAAGTAACAATAAGAACCTGAGCAATATTAAATTCACTCTCTAAGGGGAGAGTATGATCGACTAAAGATAGAATCGAGTTGACAACTTTCTCAACCAAAAAATCATGTGATTCACTCTCAAGGAGAGTTGGATTATCTAAATATGGAATTATATCAATCACTTCATCAACTAATGGAGTATTGGGGGAAAACTTACGGTAACTAGTTGTTGTTAGGAAAATGTAAGGTTTTCCAACACTTTAGAGGCTTCATCCATATGAGGGAAAAGGTGAGTTTGATGAATCCCTTCACATAACCTACAGGGCAACCTAACTTTATGCTTTTTCCAGGGAACCTTAGTATCACTAATTGATGTTTTTTTCACTAACATGATCTCCAGATACTTAGGAAAAAAGATGATGTGAGCCTATGGACCACACTTCTAATACTTGGGGGATACCAGGACAATCTCTAAGGAGGTTGTCACCTTTACAAATATTGCAAGGGAATTTCATTTTACAGGGCTTATTTGAAGGTTGTTCAACATTAGATACATTCATAACAATGGTTTCTTGGTTTACCCCTTGCTTATTTTGCTTCTTCTTCTTCTTAGCCTCCTAGTTACTCGCATCAAGAATTTCACCAGATGAGGAACAAGAAAGGGAAGAAGAAATAATGGGTGAAGAAGGAAAAGGGTCAAATTAAGACTGGTGTTGTTCAAGTGGATGGATTGGTTGTATAGTAGTTTGGACATTCAGAACCAAGGAGGTTGAAAACAACCATATTGGTAAACCTATTGTGAATCCAGGAAGGGACAAAGAACTAGGATTCCTATCAAAGGGGTTTCCTTCACTCGTAGACTCTGAAACTATTGCCATCAAACCATCCTAATGTTTTCTAAGGAGTAAAAATTGAGAAGTTGAAACAGTGACAATGAAAAGGGTCACGTGATACAAAGGGATTACCAGGTCATTATGAATTGCAATATACCATAAGGTACATGCAAGAAATCTCCCTGAATGCTATGTTTGGTGTATCATAATGATAAGGTGTTTGACTCGATTACCTAGCACTATTTTTCATACTAATGGGGACTTATGATATATACCCTAAGGTACATGGAAGCACAGTCCATAGTAGTGTTGTCTAGTGCATCTTGTACGATGGGAAGAACCCCTATATAATGCTCATACATGGAGCATCATTCTGATATACCCGAGGGTACGTGGAAGAAACACTATATATACTCAAAAGTATGTGGAATTCTAACCACCCGCATAATGTAACATAGAAAATTAACAACTGCTATGTTTAGAGACAACAAAACATGTCTTCTAGCCTAGATCAGCTAGATGTGTCTTTACTATTTCAAATGATCCTTAGATTCATTTGTAATTTTTTATGTTTATCTTTATCAGAATTTGGTTTCAAGGATCGAAATGAATATGAATGAAATCCTAGATTGCAACTGGCATGAGAAATGACTCTTTTCATTCATTGAATATCTAACTAAAGAAGGGAAGAAATTTCAAATAATGATGCAGAAAACAACAACTTCCAAACAAGATATTCAAATTTACTATTCCAATTCAAAAATTCAAAGCCCGAATGCATGAAAAAATGAAACTTTTTTTTTTTTTTTTTCAATTTCAATATAAAGAAAATGAAAATATGACTAGATTATTGAATCATAAATAATTCAAACAGATTAGAATTATAATATGAAAAATCCTTTAACAAATAAATAACCAAGTCAAATCATAACAAGCTCTAATTGACAAGAAAAAATAAGGAGCAACCTCTTATAAAAAATGATATCACACTCAATTTGAAACAAAAATATTGGCTTTATAGAGAATATCACAAACCAAAGACTCAGAAAAAAATGATAAACAAGACAATTTCCAAAGCAAGATAGGCAAGCATCAATTTTTGCATTTTCCAAGAGTCATCGCAAGTAAACTATAGACACCAGTGTGATGAGTCACATTTAATGAACTGGAAAAATGAGATGAGTCACACTGCACAAAAGGAAAAGTGTGATGAGTCACACTACATAAAAGGAAAAGTGTGATGAGTCACACTTTCACATAAGTGTTATAGACATTTTTGGGCACTGCAACCCCAATCATACATGTCCATAAACCAAGGGCTCTTAAGTCCCTAAAAGTGTTGCTTCATGCCCTAAAGGAACAAGGTCAATTGATTACATCATCTCCCAGAAGTTCTCCATAGAAAACTGCTTAGAACTGGTCAAAACTAGACCATATAGACTTCCCAGTGCAGAGGGTGTGATTCATCTCACCTGCTCAATGTAAAAGGTGCAATGCATACTGGAATGCCCTTCTGTAGGGTACGATGGACGAGAGTAGACAAATGGTAGAGACAATTTGCAAGGTGGATCATCATGGAATCTTCCAGAAACTTCTCCTGTGACACTTGCCTCTCTGAATTTGCCCAGGGATGAGTAAGAGATCATCAATCTCCAAGTGGAATCAAGAACTATTAGAGACAGGACACTAATCAAAATCCTAGAAGCTGACTCACCCCCTGTAATCATCTATATATGGATCCCTCATCACAGAGATCCAAAGGCTGGAATCTTGTATCTTGTAAGGAAGTGTTGTTGGTTTCCTGGTGCAACATCATAGTGTTGGGTGATCTAA
>APFE030183320.1:0-50468 GCA_000404065.3 Pinus taeda | reverse complement strand
CTAAATCCAAAGTTGACGATGGAAATGGTTTATTAGAATCTCCAAAAGATTGTCACAAGACAAATGATGGAGTGATATTTGAAAAACGAATAAGACCTTGTAGAACCATATGTGGCAATACATGAAAAAATAAAAATGAGGAGTTGTTTCCACAAAATAAGAGATAACCGTAATTAAATGTAGAGGTTCTCTATATGGCAAAGGAATATGTAGGATTGAAACCAAATCTTATAGATAGGCCAAAAAAATGGTGTATACCCTAGAGTAAAGTCTCTAGAGTGGGTTAAAGGAGGGAGCTATACAAGAACAAAGCTAATAAATATTTCTTAAATTAAATTGTTATGAATGAATTGCGAAGTGGAAGGAGAAACTATTGATGACCTCCTTGCAACACCAAATGTAGCTATCGTTCTAAGCATAGAGACATGAACACTAGTTTTAAGTAAATTGAGAAAATGATATGCCATGTTTGAGGCCAATAGAAACTACACTGGATCAGCATGACGAATGGAACTTGCATAGAGAAATGGTCTACCTAAGGCACTAAATGGTAAAGAAGAAAGTGTGTAGAAGTCCAAAACTAAAATGAAGAAAATGAGGTTGAGGTGGTCATTCATTTTAGTAGAACTTGATAGCTATGCAAAAAGGTATTTTAGAAAAGTAGAATGGTAATGGGAAAGTTACATATAAAGTTGAAGTCGTAGTTGTGTGAAATAAAGGGTGTGAAGTACCATTGGTTACTTCTAAAATAATGAGAGGGAGAGAGATGATTGTATTTTTGTTCACTTTGGGAGTCTAATGGTTTTCTTGTTCGAATAAAAAAAAATTCTTGAGTGTTTGTGACCTACTATAAATGATGCTTCAACCTATGGAATAGTGTTAGGGTTTCTTGATTGGGGGTCCATCATTGTAATAGATGAAGTTGTGGTCGACATAATGGAAAGGGGGATAAAGGATCCAATATAAACAAAATCTAGTGAGGTGGGTAGTAGTGTAACATATAAGCGGCCACATGGACATGGTTGAGAATAGTAGAGATGCGACAATACCTTACGAGTGGGAAGGGATTATATATTATGATCAAATTATTTGAGTTATGCAATAAAAACATTGATAATTGATTATCAATATCCATGTCATATGACTTACATTATGATGTTTTTTTCCTTACTACACCACAAAGAACTTTATATATCACAATCTGAGGGAGATATATGACTCGATTCATGTTCAATATGGATTTGACATGTGACATCAAAACCAAATATTAATAACAAGAAAATATTTTAATCTTCATCTTCATTGAAATAGTTATTTCCTTTTCCAAGGAATACTGTCTATAAATTTGATTTATGATGAACAGAAGTTACATTAGCATATTCCTAAGGGAATTCCTATGGTCAATTTCCAGAGCGGAAAAAAAAAATGGCTACTAGAGATATAAAATACATTACGTTTTTTTCATCTTTCCTTCCTAATAAAAAAACAAATAAAAAATATGTTTCTAGAAATTGTCTCTAGATTGTGCATAGATGGTGTCTCAAAACTCTTGAACCAAAATAAGAATTGTGTGATTTACCAAAATAAAAATTAGAAAATAAAGTACACCTACAATATCATCATAGTGTAGATAGATACTTGAGAATGATGACGAAAAAGAATCTTTATTTATCTCCAAGGGTTAAGAAAATTTGTAAGTGTTGGCCCTCCTGCTCTTCAGTGACCTTCCCTGTTGCACTATCCAAGACCATGGTAGCTTTAGAGAGTTTTCCCATGAGTGTGTGCCTTTTCCAATAGATGTGGTCAAAGGTGATCTGGGAAAACATAGGAATTTTTTGTAAGATATTTTCATAAAGAGGCATAAGTGTGAAATTTCTCAAATGGGCATGTCTAATGACCCAATTTATAACCACCTATGATTCCCCATATAAAATAAGAGAGTGTATTCAAAAATGGATGGAAAATTAAATATTGAGATAAAGAGGAAAGAGTTTAGCATAATTATTTATGACATGTCCATTTTTTGTAGATAAAGAGAAAGAGTGTGAATTGTGTAGGTAGATGATGCCTCCTACCCTACCTAAGGAGGGAATGGTTTGAAGAAATCCATCAAAGAAATCCCATGGAAAATATTGTTTAATAACTATGTACAAAGAAGAAATAGAAGAATCACATTTATGTTTGGAGATCAGAGAGTTTTGCAAAGCTAGATTGTGTAAATCTATTCTAAGGAAGAAGGAACATTGGTTTTCAAAAACTACTTTGTTCTTCTCACACCATATGCCCCATGCCACCACCAATGGGATATCCTTGTGAAGGGAATTTTGTTTAGTAGATATTCGGTTTTTAAAATGATCTTCAATTGTCGATCCTTGCAAGATGTATAAGCACCATTCTAGATTCTTTATTTATTTCCATGTCATCTAAGTGAAAGGACACATTATGAATAGGTGGGAGACTGATTCAGATGTTGAAAGATCTACGGGACATTTGTATGGTCCAGATAATGATTTGTTTTGGAGTATATCCCGTGTTGGAGCCTCATTTCTTCTAACCACCCCTTCCATATTTACCCAGTTTCACTGGACTGCAAAGGTAAACATGAGATAAAGAGCTACTATGACCCGACCTAACCTCCTAGGTCCCACTAAGGAAGTGGGGTCGACACCTGACAACCAAATGACATCTCAACACATCCTGCTAGGTCTACAACTCACTCAAAGGTTGAGAAACCACCCCAAGTAGCCAAATCCTAAGTTGGATCATGTTTTCCTTGCCCTAATCCCTCAACCACTCGCACAACAAGGCACACATGCAGTTGGGAGCCTCCTGCCACATGCATAAGCTTGCATCATAGTGGTTGCTGCCCAAAGTGTCTAGCTCAAGGCATGTAGTCTCAAATTCTCAGCCTAATTTCCATGAAAAACTCTAGACCACTACCCAAAACTCAGTGAGAGTTTCGAGAATCCTTTCTAACATCATAACAAAGTCATTCAATCAAACTTGAATAATTTTTTTTAACCTAGCCTAGCTTGACCATGATAGCCATTTCATCAAACATATTGAGAACATGTAATCAATAGGTCTTGAATGAATATTTGAACATAGGGGTTGGATATTTATTTGAGAATAATCAAGAATTTCTAGTGCCCTCTCATAAAATCTACAATCACATTTTTAAGCTCATGCATCATCAACCATTCATCAATTAATCAAACATTTCAAGAGCCATTACTAGAACTTTTTATGAAACTATGCTTATAACCAACATATAACCATAATAATAACCATGATATAACAACCATAAATTCCACATAATAACAAGTACAATTAATCATAAAACATAAGAGGAATAAATATTTTATTAACATATGCAAAAGCCAACCATGTCAGGGACTTCCATGTACCACCCAACCATAAATTGAGCATAATAAAACCTTTCTTTTAGCCAATCATCCCCATGCCATATTCTAAGTATGAATGTGGGACTAAAAAAAAAACAACTAAGGATTCTTGAATATTAAACAACCTCCACCCTGAAGATTTATTATAATCCCACTAAAACAGTCAATGGATTCTTAGGCTAAATGATCACATACACAACCAGGATTTATCTCAATCCCTCCAAAACCAATCAAGTGATTCCTAGACCCAATGAACAACTACAAAACCAAGCTTTCCCACAATCTTGCCAACATTGGTCAGGGGATCACTAGGCCCAAAAGAAGAACATACCATACCAAGATTTACCGCAATCCTACCAAAATTGGTCAATCAATCACTAGGTCTTAAATAAGATTAGATGGCTCTGAATATTATAACCAATACCTTCAATAATTTTCTCGCCTCCACCCTCATGATTTACTGCAATCCAGTCAAAATCGGTCCATGGATTCCTAGGTCTTCGGGAATTTTCCTGAGACCACCTCACCCAGTTGCAAAACCATCTCACAATAAAAATCTCAACCAAATGAAGAACCCCATCAAACCATGACTATCTGAAAATGGCAAGGCAAGACTAAAACCACTGTGACACCTAGAAAACACATGTCAATGACAACAAGAGAACTAATATATTCACGCATGTACCTGTTTATGCCTCAAAAATCACTGCAACAACAATGGGGAATAACTACCTAGTCCGAACCTTAAAGTAGCTCCTTTTTCGTTTAGTTTGATGGCTCTGACTGGTTTAATTAGGTCCAGTTAACTTCTCCCTATTGTTATTGGTTTATAATATATCTTTCACTACCAATAGTTAAGGATATCATATCACTTCTTCTTTTTGATCAGATAAGAGAATGACCTTTAAACTGATTCAGGCTTAGCCAAGCCACAACTAAAATTTTGCCTCTTTGAGAAGAGGACTTAAAAGAATGTAGAAATTATTCTAAATGCAAACTTTTTCTATAATGCAAGCAGAAAGAAACTAATTTTAATCTTATCTTAATTAGGCAGATATAGATCTAACCCAACCAAGAGCAAGATATTTAAAGTATTGGGATTTAAATATGTCTTGTTTATAATGAATATCAAGTTAATAAAGTAGTTCAATTAACTGACATTATGGATGCCAAAACACATCCATTGAGACCTATTAACTGAAATAATCAGTCAACAACACTCAGGAAGAAATTCACAAAATGGTTATTGATTGTCAAATCAATAAATTCAATAATCAAACAATAATATGCAGAAATAGTTCACAACCATTCAATAAATCAGTTTTATAAGACATATTTTTGAGTAAATAGTTATTCAGAAATCAGAAATTTATTCATAAGAACAAACATATATAATAACAACATTGAGACAAATTACCCATACTGAGAAAAGTGCACAAACATGAAGAAAATGACACATTCCTATTATCATAAAAATGAAACTGATATTTGAAACAGTAGTATTAGAAATACCAATTTATTGCATCTATTTCTTTGACCCTGGTCCCCAACAGTCCTTTATATTACTTGAACTTCTGCTTTCAAAGAGAAAGCCACAATAGTGAAAACTTTGCCCATCATGCATAATTCAAGATACAAAAGAAAAATCCTCAATAATCCCCATATTTGATATTTTCTCTCCTCCCTCCTACAATTTTAAATTCCTATTACAAAAGTGCTTTTATAAGTCCAAAATTGCAGAGGAGAGCAGTCTATTATTCCATTCTGCAATTTGTTATTTATAATATTTGCAAAAGAATCCTTGAGAGGAAATTTTGTTGAAGATAAATCTGCCCAAACCAATTTTATTTGCTTAGAATTCCAATCTTTAATTGCTGGAGCATTCTCATCGATTGAGATATTTTCCTCCATATCTCTTCTATTGTTTTCCTACAAGAAGAAATCAAAATAAATTAAAATGCAACAATAAAATCAAAATATCATTTCTGGCATGTAAAACAAATCCAATCAAATACAATTAAATAAATAATTGGAAATAAAATGTAAGATTTATATTGATGCCTGGGATGGTCTAATTGGCCAAGGATATCATTGACGAATGGATTTTCATTGAGAAGAGGCTTGGACAAATGAAAATGCAGAAAATAAAACTCAGAAAATTGATTTTGTCTTAGAAATTCGGAGCTTGATCTTCCGCCTAATTTTTGACCCAATAAATGACCAAATCTATTAGTGAAACCTCCTCAAAAATGTTCTCTTTGATTTTATCTTTCCAATGGGTCGTCCTCGACCTCATTTGGCCAAACAAAACTCAATCTATAAGCTTCCAAAGTAGATGAGCTAATTTTGGCACAAATCTACAAATTCTATTGTTGGGTTACAAATTAGAATTTTAATTAAAAAATTAATCCTAAATTTGAATTCTAATTATTTAATAATTAATTCTAATTTGATTGTTAATCATAAATTAAACTAATTATTTAATAAACTATTATTAATCTAACTAACTATTATAATTATTTATTTATTTACTAATTAATATTAATCTAAATAATTGCCCACGGGGCTTTGGATTGACGGTGAATGGGTGTGTTGTTAAGGCACTCCTTGCAATAGGTCATCTGTTCAAATCCCCCATGGGTACTTAGGTTAGTCTTAACGTAGAAAAAAAAAAATTAATCTAAATAATTAAATTTTATATTTAAATTAATTAATATAAAATTTTATATTTAAATTAATAAATATTAAATCTAATGTTCAATTAACACTACTTACTATTTTATAACTACCTTACCCCATTTCACTTATTCCACTCCGCTCACGTATGAATGAGTTTTGAAAACAATTCAAATGAAAGTTTAATATAACCCATGCCTTTTAACTTTTCTCGATCGTCATTGGGGAAGTATGCGATCGGCGGTTTATAAAGGTCTGTTCTGATTAGAACTTTTGATACGATCTGAGGTCACGATGCGATCGAAAGAAAATTTTATTATTTATTTGTTATTATATATGCTTTATGAGTTAAATGTTAATTTAATTAATTTAATTATATTTATTATATTAATTAATTTAATTAATTTAATATTTAACATTAAACTTTAATTTTTTATTTTATTTTTTTTAGTTTTTAAATTATAGTCATTTCGATATTCTTGGTTTTGAGATCAGTAATCAATTTTGGAAATTGGAGTAAATTTCTAAAATCCCAATGTTTTATGATTTGGCTCTATGAGTAAAAAAATGAAAAATGTTAGTAAGAACTAACTAGGGGTTAATATTTAAAATAAATGTATTATTGGATTAATTTATTTACAAAAAAGAGATATTGTACATTTTGCGCATTTTTGACCGAGACGACATAAATGATTGGACTTCAAAGGAGTGCCATTTACAAACTAGTTCACCAAATGACGTGAAACAAGTGTCAATGGGAAGCTTATAAAAAATCAATCTTAATAAAGAAATAAAAACAAGAATCCAAAGAAAATGAAAAATTAATAAAAACGTAGGGTAATCAACTAAATAAAATCCTAAAAGGTGTGTAGCCAAAATTTTATACAAAGGGTCTCCATTATTTGAGGTGAACAAGTCAAAATGGAAGGGTTGTGTTTTACCTCAACAATGGTGACACAAAAGAGAAGAACCAGTTATCCCCCTCTCCTTACTCTACTTGACTAAGTTGACAAGGGTTAACTGAAAATAGAAAACCAATTAGAGTAGGCAATACTAGTTAAGAGTGCAAGCATCATGGTTCCACCGTGATTTTCTCTTAAGGGAACATATTTTCCATCAGGGTATCATCGACTAAAAGAAACAAAATATTATCATAAAGAGAGGGAATAGAAATATAACCAAGTGTTGATAGTTTTACAAGTTCCTCTTGGATTTCACCATGCTTGTCTCAAGAAGCCAAGGACAATTTCATGTAGAAACTATCCTATGGGTGCAGAAGCAAACAAGCCAAGGAAAGAAGTAAGAAAAAAGAAAAACAAAGGAAACAAAACAAGAAAGAAAACACTACTACTCATAAGCTAAGCAGAGCATGGGCCAACTCACGTGAAGTGATATTTCCAATGCAGCCACTGGTGCATTGGTTGACCCATGTAGGCAAAAACATGATTGAAAAGAAATATATTCAAGCATACCAATAGACAAGAAAGATAAAACAATGCAAACTAAAATGTTTGAAGCTTGAATTCATCCACAGAAAGATAAATCTTGAAAGCACATGAAAGGCACTTTCCAGATGTATCATGGTGTCCTATCAATTTTCACATGGAAGACAAGCACGTACGCACCTTCAGACATGAGAAACAAGAAAACATAAAGAAAGAAGAATATTTTCACTTCGCAACAGTGCTTGCTATGTATGACTTCTATAATGCATTAACAATATGATTGTATGATTTTGGTGGAGGTTGTGAAAAATGTGATATGGATTCATCTTAAATGTGAACAAGAGAGTGGTGAGGAGCTTGGAGAGATTCAAAAAGTTTCTGATCGGAAGTAGAAATAACCTCAAGGATATGAGAACCTGACATAACCATTAGATCGGGCTAAAGTTTCTTGACAACTTGAGGGGTTTACACTTCATCAGAAGATGAGTCATCGAATACCAGTGGTTTGGAAAGATCAATAGAAAGTGAATTAGAATTGTGATTAGATGAGTGAGTGAAAATATCATGACAACCACAATAAGAAAATTCGAGATGAACAATGGCATCCACATGATTTGACGAATCATGTAGAAGGAGAAATGAAAAAAAAAGAAATTTCAACCTCTATGTTTTCAGAAATGTAAGATGAGAGGTTGGGTGGATCCGAGGGGAAATATTTTCCCTCTTTGTAATCAAATGAAACACTGACATTCTATGTGTTTTTTGAACGATCGGAAGTGGAAACATCGAGAGATGAATTTTCACAATGTGGAACATAAATGGAAGAATCGTGGAAGATGTCAGGATAAAGCAGATGAGGTGTAGAAGAAAGCAAGTCATCCTTCACCAGAGATTATTATTGAGGCTCCCACACATACTCATCAAAAATATTAGCACAGGTTGGTTGTTCAACAACAAATCTATCCACAACCTGATCCTCATGAACATCACAACTAGAATCTGGAATGGATGAACACAACACACCAAACTCCAGAGGATCAAAGGAACTAAAGGATCAAGGCTGGGTGGATGAGATGACATGACAACCATCAGGCTTGTAGTCCAAATCTACACAGAAATCTAGAGTAGGTGGAGTAGGATAAGATGGTGATAGATCAATAGGTGGGTTCACAACTTCTCCCACCTCATCCTACAGAGCTAAAGTTTCTTGATTAAAAGGGGATGGAGGGTCACTTGGGAAATAAACTTCATCCATCTCAAATTCTAAAGTTTTAACACTCAGGTATTGTTGGGAGAGAGTTGGAAGTTTCTAACTTGTGTCAATTTTTAGAAATGTAAACAAGATATTGAAATGTTCCCTCCAAAAATTTCTAGTCAACTTAACGTGCCCTTTGAATGTGAAGGTGAAAAACCCACAAGTGATGTCATCCAAGGGGACATCATGCTTGTGACAAAATCCAGCAAAGGAAATTGCGTGCCTGAATAGGGGTGTTCCATTATAGTGAGTGAATTTGTATTTGGACAAGTCATCTACGACATCCACCAACTAATCAAAATCAACAGTGTGATAAAAACATGTCGGGGTTTTGGTTAGGACATAAGACATGAATGATGTGCAGAAATTCAAAATAGACTTCAAGGGCTTAGCTTTTCATTTGACCCTCCTTCTAGCACCAGAAATGTTGACGGTGCTCGACTTGCCAACATTTAAGGGATCTGCTCAGTAAGAAGTCCCAACTAGACCTCAGACTATTTGGAGTAGGAGACCTAGTAGTGGGTGGTAATGTAATGCCTTGACCATGGTAGCACACATAGATGAGTATGATAACTTTGGACTGAAGCAAGTGTGTGACCTTGTAGCTAGTCAAGTGAGATGCATGGGGGTTCTAACACACGAAGCAAAAAAGGAAATGTGCCCCTTAAAAGCTTATAATAGTACGTAGCTCGAAAGGAGCACACAAGTGGAATGACATCACAAGATAAATGCATAATAGTCCACAAATTGAAGTGACATGTTAATCCAACAACACACATTCAAAAGGATTCATACAATTGCATACAAATTAGTTCATAAGCAAATTCATAATTTAAACAACATACATTGCTAAAGAAACCAGAATAGTCCAACTACAATAACATCATATGCATGAAAGTGTGTTGGCTCTGTTATTATTATTATTATAAGTGAAAGTTATACCCATACATACACCATTGATGACCCCTAGCCCAAATAGTGGAATTTTACAGTCAAGAAAACCTACTCCTCTAAAGAAGTATACTCGCTCTACGCTGTGGAGAAGCCAAGGCTCGTCACAATACTCCCAATCCTTTTCTAAGCTTAAGCCTAGCCAAAATCTTGGCTCCCAAAATCCCATTCTAAGAGTTATGAGGTTCTATTTATAACAAAGGGTGGGTGACTGTTGACATTCCCCTTTGTGACTCTTTGACTACCCTCATGACTCTTCAACTTCATTACAAATAACTAATTACATAATACGATGACTTTTCATATTCCACTAATCACACTTGGAATTTAACTTACAACATATTTACAAATAATATTGCATTTTTTGCATTTACCCATGTGAGACAAAATAGGCTAGAGACAACCTAACAAGAAAAAACACCATGACTCCGAAGTTTAGGGACAGACCAACTCAGTAACCTCTTCTTGGTGCTTCTCTGTCATGTACTCATGCCAAGCTTTATGTTGTGAGATCATGTCCCAAAACTACTTGATGGTGTCTTTTTGATAGCAGACCCTTGCCTCCATAGCATCTGGGTTTATGGTCTTGGAACCTGTATGTAACTCATCCTGAAGAATGTGCAGCATGGTGTTGACCATGACACGACTACCAATGTTATTCTGCATGTTATGTGCGATAAGCTCCAAGTCATCCCTTGTGCCCTTTTTCCTTAGCTGCTACATGTAGCTGTCGATCTCTAGCCATAATTAGTTAGTGTGTTTAGCCTTGGTGAGGGAAACGATTGGAGGGATCCTATGTATTCTCACCATGACATCTAAAATCTTGTACAACCATGCATATGAGGCCTATATGTTGGCGACGAATGGGGCAAGCTTCTCAGAGTTCTCGATCAACATCTAGACCTTTGCCTTCTCTAGCTCTACCTAAGGCTTCATCATCTTTGGCAAGTGAAGTGGGGCACCTTTGTACCACATTTTCCACTATTGCACATGGGCGATGACAGCATGAACAACCCTAACAGTTTGGAAAAACTCTTTTCTTCGCTGTTGTAATCCATGCACATGAACAAATGCCTTATGCACGGTGACAAATCTATCATAGAGCTTCTGCATGGTAGTCCCAAGTGTTGATAGTTCATCAAGTATCACTTTCCTCATCTCTGTCATTGCAGAAACTGCAATGTGCTCTCTGAGTTGTTTGTCCTCTTTCCTAGACGCCTACACGTTATTTTCCACTTGTTCATTCTTGACCAAGAGGAACTGAACATTAGAGCTTATGTCTCCTGCAAAGGCCAAGGTGGCATCGACAATCGCAGTTGGATTCTTTATGACATATCACACTATCATCCTTTCCTTCATGAATACAGGTGACGCCTGATCATTTGAAAAGTGTTTCCTCCACACCTGTACTATCTTCTTCTGCAACTCATTGAATGAAAGATAGTACACATCCATAAGCAGATCATCATCAAGGAGAACAACCTCTCCTTACTCGCTTGGGACTAGTTCTGACACTGGAGGTGGACGAGATTGAGAGGTGACCTTGGATGCTCTTGTTATGAGGTCATTTTCTTCATTCTATGGCTCATTGCCCAACTCCATGTCTGTCACTTCGATAAATTGCTCAATCTGCTGAGGAAGCTCTCGATCTTGCATATGTTCACCTTATTCTTCGGTTTTCGGTTTTTCTGACTCGTCAACCTGTATGGGTGATATGAAACCTCTTGCATGACCATATTGTTTGTGGAATAGATTAGTAGAACATGCTGAGGCTTCACACCGCTAAACCTTCTGATGAAGGTGCCACTAGGTGAGGCATACCAGTCTACAATGTTAAGTATTTCCTCCATCTCTTCTTGGGACATGCAAGGCAGATCATGCTCAAAGATCAACTTGTACAATGGGATGATGAAATGGTCAGTTAGCCTTGCCATTACTCCTCAATAGTTGCATTCAGAAAGGAACCTGTAATAAATGTTGATGACAAGCTCTTTCTGTGTCCATTTCTATCTCATGCCAGGAAGCTAGTGCTGGGTATATATTGCATCCACTAAATATGCAAACATGTATAATTTCGCTTGCTCAACCTTGGGCGGATTCCAAGCATTAGTCACATGGAATTTCAACAGATGAGCCAACAAGTCTAAGCAATTGAAGGGCCTTCCATCTCTCACCAACTGGTCTAACAAAACTACCCAACCTTCAAGAAAGGTCTTGGTGCTCTCTTGACCACATAGTTGGTATGCAAATATGATCAAGAATTGATAGGCCTTCCTAAGATACTTTGTCTTGTAAACATGATTGGGTTTCTATCCAAACTTTGACGGCTCTTTGACTCAATGCTTGACTATGTTTCTCATGTTCACCTGGCTATGAGTGGCATAGAAAGGTTTTTCCATGTGCCTCGCTGGCTAAGGTAAATGATACATCTGATGATAGTTCTATGCATTGAGGTGTCAAGCTCTATCGCACTCGTACTTCTCATTGTCATAGTTTATGGATCTGTGTGTGAGGCAATCTAGCTGATAATGTCTGAACATGGGAAGGTGGTGTACTTGCATGGAACATTGTAAAAGCATGACTGTTGGATACTAATATAAAACTACAAGTCCTCTAATTCCTCCCTAATGTCCTCTACAATGATATGCTTGATCTGCTTCAATGTAAACTTCATGCCCTTCTCAATGAGGAACTCAATGTCTGCATAAACTGAAAAGTTCACTGAGACCTTCTCAACTTCTTCCCTAGTACTACTCTTAATAGTTTCCTTCGATGCATCTCTTTTGCAAGCCATGTTAACTATAAATGTTAGAGGGATGCTCAATAACTTTTGTTCCTTGAGATAGAGAGGAAAATCATGGCATGTAAATGTTATCTTAAACCAAAATAACTTCAAGACAAGATCAAAGAAACAAACTGGGAAAATGTTGGGAGGGATTATGCAATCCTAGTTGACAAACGTGACTAGATTCCTCCTGGAACTACGCAATGTGAATTTTATTCTGGGCACAAGCCAAGAGAGATGGTGCATTGCATAGTCTCAGTGTCTAGGACCAGGAGACTCGCTCTTGGAACTGTGCAGTGAATAGTCGGAGTCAGGCCAAGGCAGCCTCTGCGAAAATTGATAAGTCAAGGTTGAGGCCTTTAGCTCCCTGAATGTGGAAATAATGTAATGGAAAGTGAGATTTGGGCAAGGGAAACCTAGATCTACCCAAGAGGAGTGTGAAAATGAGTAGATCTAAAGACTATTGAGATTTTGAGTGAAGATCGGACTGAGTGGTGATGCATGTAAGTAAAAAAAGTGTAGGAATCAATCAAAATGAAGGAAAATGAAGCATGTGGAGAGAGATTATGTAACAATGACAGTTGGTGAAAAAATGGGTAATGCATGCGATACTCGTGAAAGGAAATAAAAAACTTAAAACAACACTTCTACAAGCTAAAGAAAGTTAAAAATTGAGAAGTCATTCAAAAAAACAAGTGAAACAACACTCTCATAAGCTAAACAAGAAAAAGCAACAGAAAAGAGATCAAAGACTAGAAACACAAGACTTACCCAGAAAAGCAACGACAATCACACTAAAGGTTCCTTAATATCCTCGGGAATGCCATAGCTCCAAGATTTAATGTGAAAATGAACTCTAGCTACATCGATTAAATTGATTTGGTCGATTTAGGGTTTATGATGCAAAGGCCAAAAGTCAAGGAAAAAATGACACTTGGCGGAAGTTTCCAAAATCACTCAAGTGTCTCCTCTAGGTTGCTAAAAATGGATCCCTTTTTTCTAGGGATGCATTTTCACTTTTTCCTTTTTTTCTTTTTTTTTTCGGGAAAAGATGTCATGCATTTCCGGGAGAGATTGCATGGTTCTGGGAAGGAATGGGAAACTCACTGGCCCATGCACTAAGTAGCTTTTGAGCAAGAGGTGTCAGTATAATTTCTTGGTTGAGTTGTTTTGGGCTGCCTCGTAGTCTCTACAAAATTTCCCAGGTGAAGGTTGGATGTCAACTAGATCTGTGAAATTTTAGAGTTGAAGGCTCATTGTCAGCTTGGACTATACAATTCTATAGAGCAAGGCTAGTTGTGCTCAAGGATTGCACAGTTCTCTAAGGCAAGACTGAAACTGGGTGGAAACCAAGTCAAGAGATTGGCTTGTGGGTTAGCTAGTAAGTCAAGCAGATACAAGCCATGACGCAAAGATGAGGCTCAATCAAATCACAAGTACTTGGGTCAGCACAAGGCGAGCTACTGTAATTTAGAAGGGAGGCTCCAAAACGAAGCATAGGAAAATTTTTGGAGGGTCGTTGTAGTTATTACAACATATTCATTCAGGGATACCATTAATTAACATGAGGCGAACCACCAATGATGAAAATGTATCCCATTGTACCTAGTATAACCAAAAAAATGTGAATAAATGGGCAAAAGTTGAACACTCATGGATTCGATTAATCATGATTTGATGAGGTAAGCCCAATATCGATCATGAGGAATCACACCATTGAGGAATACAAGCTCTAATGTACTATTATTTTCTAACATTGTCTACTAGATAATGAGCTAAGATCGACAAGAGAAGATCCATTAAAGGGCCTCAATGTATCCCGCATTAGACGACACATAATATACTAGGAGATTATGTGAACATATGAATTCACCAAGTACAACTGATATAAGGATGGTTGACACAAAATATCAACAAGAGACTGCAGATCGATGACTAAGGTTTAGAGTTCCCTTGAACATATTTTGGCATGACACAAAAGCTACTTGGTAACATTGAATAATGAGTAACATATGATACCATGCAACAAAGTAGGAGGCATTGAAGTGCACTCTATAATGAATAGAAGAGTAACCAACTATTGGAGTAAAATTACTGATATACAACATACAACTCCTAGGAAATATAAGACCCATATGTAAGGTACTAATTTAACTAGATGCCACATTCAAGGAAAATGGGCTACCATTTAAAATGATAAATGATCAACATTTTTCTTAGTCTCTTTTTATTAGTTGATATCTCCTTCATAGTTTATCTAGCGTGAAAGAAAATATTTAAGCTTAATATTCTATTTTTTGTTAATTTCTAACAATCCCATAAAAGAGGTAAAAGGATACTCAATAGGGTGTCTTGTTTGTGGTTTATCTAGATTAAAGAAGTGGTAGTAATATGCTCAAAAGGGTGTCTTCTTTATGGTTTAATAAGCTCGAAGAAGAGGTAGTAGTATGCTCATGATCTGGGTGGATATTGGTGGCCACCTACCTATTCCATGTGGACCCCCAATGTTGTTTTAAATTTAGTTTCTTATTTTTTAGCACAATTTCCTATTTCGGTAATTGTTTATTTTTGGTATTTTTTGGGTCCTAAACTTTCGAAGCCATTTTGAGCCACCATTATTTATCAAAAATGGGATATACACATGATCATAACAAATAATATTGTAGAATAATTTAATGAACCCTCCCACATTTACCCACTCTTACAAGCTCACCTGGGTAAACATGAGATGAGTGTCACTATGATATGACCTTACCTCCAAGTTCCAATTATAGAAACGCGGTCATCACACCGAAAACCTTACAAACATCCCTCAACAACTAGATACCACTCAGGGGTATGCAAACAACCACAGGTTGTCAATCCCTAAGTTGGGCCTCTCTCACTAGAGAAACTCCCCATCCACATGCAAACCAAAGCACTTGTGATTATGAGGTCCCAATTACATGCATAGGCCTACCTCCATGCGATTATGATTGAAATTTTCTAATTTTGTGCGAGCAGTTGCAAGACCCATGTCGATTTTTCAGGAAAGCTACCAAACCACTACTAGAACTACCTGTAACTTTCCAAAATCATGATTAACATGATAACAAAGCTAACCATACAAAACTTGAACAGGATATTCACTAGGACATGAGTATTACACAATAGGCATTTCGTCAAACATATGGTAATCAAGTAAGTTATAGGTAATGAATACATATCTGAGCATGAAGGTATGCACTTTATCTGAGAATCACCAAGAAGGCTCTATTCCTTCTCTAACTTGTTGCAATAGCAATTGTTAGTGCATTCATTCCTTAAGCATTCATTAACTTACAAAAAACATATCAAGATCTATAGGCATAGTACATCATATAACTAGCATATAGCTTAGCATATAAACCAAAATAAAAACCATGGAAAATAAACCATAATGTCAACATGATAAACAACATAAATGCTCATAGACTATAATTAGAAAATAAATCTTATTAACTTATGAAAACACCAACCAAGTCAAGGAATTCCTAGTACCCCCTAACCATAGATTGGGTTGAACCAAATATCTCTTTCAGCTAATCACCAATGTGCCATATTCAAAGCATGAATGTGGGATCTCATGATTTAAATAATAGTAATAATAATAAAACTAAACTAGGGCTTCCAGAGGCCAGACCACCTCACCGTCAACCATAGTGATTCCACCTCTATGGTCTAGAAATTACTAACATCAACTAGATCAATCTCTAGCCATGTTGTTCAGGGCTCCCAGAACTAGTAACTCAACCCACATCCTTCCAAGACTCCAGAGAATTTGTTCCAACTGTAACTCTAGGAACTAATAAGTCAACCCACCAAGCATTCAAGACTATTTTCTACAACTTACAACTCTAGGAACTCATAACTCAACCAAAGTTATTCCAGGGATTCGAAATCATTTGTTCCAACCCACATCAATAGGAAACCCAAGAACCAATAATAAAAACAAGTGGGAAACCCAAAACACAATGGCTATCCATGAAATGGTAAGGAAAGTTTGAAACTACTACCAATCTAGGAAATCCTCCATCCCAATGATATCACATAACCAAGGAATCATGTGCATGCATCATGCACCAATTAAACATCACGGAAATCACATGTAAAACCTCAACATGTCCTCAGGAATCCTATTAACTCTCTCCATCTATCCATCTTCCCATGGATGATAAGTTGTATTGAAATCCAACAACGTCCCAAAGCCTAAAAACAAATACTTCCAAAACTTGGAAGTAAACTTAACATCTTTGTTTGATATGATCTTAGTGGGAACACCATGCAACCTCACTATCTCCATTATGAAAATCTAAGTTACCTCACCAGATAAATTTGTAGAATTTACTACAATGAAGTGAGCTACCTTGCTCAACCTATCAACCACAACCATGATCGAATAATGTTTTCTCAATGTCCTTGGAAAACTTGTAATGAAGTCCATGGGAATGACCTCCCATTTCCATTTAGGAATTAGAATCAATAACAACAAACCAGTTGGATTATTACACTCTACCTTCACCTATTGATAGTAAAATAATCTAATAGCATACTCTACCACTTCCTTCTCCAAGTTCGGCCAATAGTAGAATTTCTTCACAACTATCAAAGTCTTCTCATATCATAGCTGATCCGAATATGGATTGAAATGAAACTCCCTCAATATAAGCTTTTTCAATTCACTGTTATCCAACACATAAATCATGCTCCTGAATCTCACCAAGCCATTTGTTGTGAGGTGATATGCCTCTTACCTATCACCTTCACCCTATTTCTACAATATCATCTTTAGTTGTTGGTACATGTGATCATGATGCCCTGCATGTAAGATTGAATCCTGAAAATATGGTCCATATGCACTCATAGTTGCAATATGACTCACCTATACTCTCTTGCTAAGAGAATCTGCAACCTTGTTCTCGTTGCCTTAGATGTACCTAATCTCAAAGTCAAATTCACTGAGGGTATCCAACCATCTAGTTTGTTGAGAATTCAAATTGGTTTGGTCAAACAAGTACCTTAGCTCACTATGATCACTCATCAAGACAAACCTCCTTCCAATAATATAATGTCTCCACATCTTTAATGCATGAATGCTAGATTCTAACTCTAGATCACGAGTCACATAGTTTTTCTCTTGCTTGTTCAACTTGCTTAACTCATAGGGTTATGCAGAATCTATGACTGTAGACAAAAGTATCTTCCCTCGGCGTGGTGGAATGACCTAGAACAACATAAAGAAAAAAAAGTTGATGTTTTCCTTTAAGTAAATAGATAACCATATGAAGCCTACCTGGAATATGTCGTATGATTTCCTCATTCCTTGGATTGTATGCTACAATCCTAGCTTTGATGGCTATAATTAGAACATGCACAATCATACATCATGAGCCAATTATCTATGGGATCTACATAGAACTATCTAATTAATTTATTGAATAGATCAACATGGTATTGAAATACTTGAAATCATAACATCATATATAGGAAAACATAGAACTCTTTGCATTAATAGAAATGGAGTGAGTTACAAATAAAAATAGTTGTTGATCTTGTAGAGGAGCTTCTCCAAGTTTACTTGTAATTTCCTTACCATAAAGTGCACCTTTAGTTGCCCCAATGCATGGAATAATGTCTCTCACAATAGTAGCACAAGGGTAGAATTAATCTCCAAAAGTCAACAACAACCAACCAGGTGCCTGTGGAATGAGGTAAATATATAGATGATGGAGGTAGTTCATGAATTCTTATCCTTTAACCATTATAGGCTTGAGATCCACTCTTGCTGGAAATATGAGATCAAGGGATAATGGATGAAAACTCTAGGGTAGGATAGGATAATATTGGGGAATTTTATCCAGGTTAAATAGCTACAACATATACTAGAATCTTATGGAAGAGGAAGCTTTCAGATTCTTTTTTCTTCCCAATTTTCTAGAATCAGTGCATCCCCAAGATTGAGCAACTTGTAGTTGATCAATGCAAGCCCAGAGTAGGACAACCTAGTAGTAAACACTGGCCAAGGGCCAGGGTGCATTGGGCCTAAAAATGACTAAAATGAAGTAGTTAGAGGCATAAACATGGGGATTAGAAATATTCATTCTTAGGGATTTGTACAAGGGTGATGAAAAGGGGTAAAAGGATGTTGATTGAACTAGTTTGTAGGCCTATTGAATAGATGCGACAAAATGGCCTATAACACATAGCATACCCCTTATCATTCCTACACCATGACTCCACAAAGTCCTTGCTTGCAAGCATATGTAATAACCACAAATTCTTTATCTAGGTCTGAAATATTCAAGGCTAGAGCATTTTAAGAAAATGCTTCAATAGCTCAAAACTAGCTACACACTCCTCTATCCATTCAAGCTTCTTCCCTTTTCCTTGCAAAGATGTGATATGATAACCAATCCATGTGAAGTTCTTGATCAACCTATTGTAATAACCTACTAGTCCTATGAATGATCTGCCTGCATCCACATTCTTGAGAGTTGGCCACTCCATGATAGATTTAATCTTTTCCATGTCCACTATTATCCCTTCCTTGGAAACAACATGTCCCGAGTAATGAAATTTAGTTTGAAATAAATTGTACTTGTTGAGCTTAGAATACAAGTACTACTCTCTAGAAAATCTAAATACTACTATTAGTCGTTTTTCGTGCTCTTCCTCATTCTTAGAATATATCAATATGTCATCAATAAACACTATCACAAACTTTCCCAGATAAAGATGCAACACATTATTCATAAACACATGAAACTAGTTGGAGAATTAGTAAGAACAAAAGGAATCACTACGAACTCATAATTCGCATAACTGGTACATAATGAAATCTTGTAAATCTATTATTCTTTGATGTGAACTTGATGATATCTAGATCTCAAGTGAATGTTCAAGAACATTGTTTCTCCCTTCAATTGATCAAACTAGTCAACAATATGAAAAAATGGATACCTTTGCTTGATGGTCACCTTTTTCAACTTCCTATAATCATTGCACAATCTGAGAGTACCACCCTTCTTCATTACAAATAATATTGGTGCACCCTAAGGTGACATACCCAACCTTACGTATTATCATTAGCATTTCCTTCAGCTGCAACTTTAATTCCACCAACTCTAAAGTAATCATCCTATAAGGTGCCTTTTCTATTGGTGTTTCCCCTAGCATCAAATCAATAGATAAGTACAGTTCCCTATGAGGCGGTAACACTGCAATCTCTACCGGAAACACATCTTGAAATTGGTGCAACACCAAATACTTCTTCAATACTTCATCATCCTCCACGTCCTTCCCTTTGCCATTGGAAATATGCACTAGAAATAATAAGCATCCTTTCTTGTGTCTGTGCTTTTCTTCCATAGTTGTAACCATCCTTACTAATGTAGGATTCTTCTTTCCTTTCAAGATTATCCTTTCTCCATCATCATCCAAGCATTCAATAGCCTTTTCATATAAATCCACTTTAGTCTTGTGAATGAATAACCAGTCCATACCTAAAACAATATCATATGAATGAAAAGGAATCACATTTAGATGTGCTGACATAGGCATACCATTCAGCTCAAATGTACAAAATATCACCCAATGATAAACTCTTCTCTTGGTCCATGTAGTTAGATGCACCAACCAAAATCTGCATGCACTTCCTTATTCAAGCAACACTTATCCACTAGGCTAGGGCTGATATAACTATAGTTATATCTAGGGTCAATCAAAATAGAAAAAAATGTATCATGAATCTTACCTTCCATCTCAATAATGGTTGCTTGATGATAAGCATGCTTGTTGTCTTCCATTGCCTAAATATGCGGAATACAATGACCAATGTCTCCAATTGTCTGTGCCTCTTGAGCAATGTAAATTTGAAGCCTGGCACCTTGATCCTATGGAAAATCTCTCTTGTGATTCTCTCCTCCAAAAGTCCAACACCTGAAAAGGCTTCCTACAATTGCCCTTATCTTTCTCCTTAATCTGAGACTCATGTCCTCTATAAACTACATTGAACTTCTTATAACATGATATGTTCTCCTTATCACTTGCATCTTGAGTTCTTCCTCACTTCTTAACCCATTTTCCTTTATTCTTCTCATTCCCTCTCCAATCCATGTTGGACTTGGATTTTTTCTTTGACTACTCATAACAATGCTTCAACTTCTTAATGAATTCCTCCAATACCCAATGCTCACCAAACTCTATCCGATCTTTAAATGCTAAAGTAAATCGAGACTAGGATGAAATAATTTTCACAAGGATATCAACTCATACATAAATGTCATGATCATTACAAGAAGTAACCTACATGCATGCATGATGAACACATAAATAATTCACATGTATGTCTAACCATATGCATTAGCCCATCGAGTCCGAATTTTAGAACCTGAAAGCTTCGATACTAATCTGGAACAATCCCTCTCACAATTACCCACTTTTCTAAGCTTGAAAGGGTAAAATGAGATGAGTGTCACTATGATATGACTCGACCTCCAAGTTCTAGTTATAGAAGTGGGGTTGTCACACCGACAACTTTATAGACAACCCTCAGGGACTATAGCTGACTCAGGGTCCTACAAACCACTCTAGGTGCTCAATCCCTAAGCTAGGGCTCTTCTTACCATAGCATCTTCCCAACCACATACACAACACAACATGGGTGTGGTGATGAGGTCTCAGTCACATGCATAGGCCTGCCTCCATGTGATTATGAACGAAAATTTCTAGTTATGTTCTAGTAGTTACGAGATCCATGTTTCTTTTTCAAGAAATCCTCTAAACCAATACCCATAATTTCTTATAAGTTTCCAAAATAGATTAACATGATAACAAGCTAACCATGACAAACTTGAACAAGATATTGACTAGGACATGTTTATTACACAACAAACATTTCATAAAACATATTGAAAATAATTAAGTTATAGGTCATGATTGCATATCTAAATGTGAAGGTTTGAATTTCATTTGAGAATCACGAAGAAGGATTTATGCCCTCTCTAACCAGCTACAATAACACTTGTTAGCACTTGTATTCCTCAACCATTCATTAACTTATAAAAAACATATCAAGAGCCATACGTAGAGTATATCATATAACCAACATATAACTTAGCATATAAACGAGAATATAAAGTTACCATGGAAATTAAGCCATAATGCCATCATGATAACCAGCATAATTGCTCATAGATTATGATTGGAAAATAGCTCTTATTGACATATGAAAATTGAAACCAAGTTAGGGACTTCCACAAACAACCCAACCATAGATTGGGTTGAACCAAATCTCTCTTTCATTCAATCACCCCATGCCATATTCCAAGTACAAATGTGGGAGCTCATGTGTTAAACCAAAACAAAACCAAACTAAGGCTTCTAGAGGCCAAACCACCTCAACCCTCTGCTGCAATGATTCCACTTCTACAAACCATAAATTAGTAACATCAGCTAGATTGGTCTCTACTTAAGTTGTCCAATGCTCCAAGAACTAGTAACTCAACCCAAAATCTTCCAGAGATCGAGAGTGTTTGTTCCAACCACAACTCGAGGAAATAGTAACTCAACCCAACAACGGTTCCAAAGCATTTATTCCAACCTATAGCTCTAGGAACTAGTAACTCAACCAAAGTTGTTCTAGGGCTTCCAGATCATTTGTTCTGTTAAACACACATGGGTAGAAAGATAAATATGAAAGATAAAACATGAGAGTACAATTTTTATTAACAAGTGATTTACATTTATAGTACATGTTGTGACCATTGGGTTTCACATCCCAAGGTCTCTTGGACTCCTTTTGTCCATTCGGCTTCCACACTAACCCATTGAGGATTAGCTGTCCAACATTCCCCCCCTTAATCTGAAGGGTTATGTATGAGTCCAAGAAGGGAGTTGTAATACAAAATGTGCAAAAATGCATGGAAGCACTGGGCTGAATGTGCTCTCTAAAATGTTGGTATAAAGGGCGGTGGTATAAGGATGACCACCAACACTGGAACGCTTAGTACAATTCCCGGAACTCTTCCAAAACTGGCAAGAAGCTGAAGTCTTCTGCTAGAGGAAGTGCTCCTATTGTTTTGAAGATGGAAACCTTCAACCAATAAAGGGAGGTCTCTCCTCGCATAAAAGGGGGAACTTCAACCTGAAAAGGGAAGTCTCAACCTGTGATGGTTTAAGGATGACCAACAACTCTGGAATGCTTAATGCAATTCCTAGAACTCTTCCAAAAAAAGGCAAGAAGTTGAAGTCTTCTGCTAGAGGAAGTGTCCCAGATTACCAACTGGAGGCATGCTTAGGGGCATCTTTGTTTCTGGCTACAACTCTGAAACTAGTGTGGCAGGTTGTGGCTCAGGCTCGCTTGATGTGACTTTGAAGCTTGTATATGACCATCATTTCCCCCCTGTCAAATACAAGGTGAGATGATGGAGAAAACTCAACTGCAAGACTGTTCAATACTTTGGAAGAATTTCTGACATGTGATTGGAATATCTTCTTTCTTGTTGATGCCCATTGCCAAGAAGCGATCCATCCAAGATGAATCTTTGTTCTTGCAGGACGTTTGTCTCTGAAGCATATGTGTGAATAATGGGTGGTTTTATGACAATGCCTACATGGATGAAGATCAAAACTGTGATCTTTCAAATGGCCAATTCAGTCACAGTGTTGGAATTTCACAATCTGTTGTTGTTGTGGAAGATGGGCAGAGTTTGGAACAGCTGAAATTGAACTGTCATGAGGAGCAGGTGAACTGTCATGAATGAATCCAACAATCTGAAACTGAATGGGCTTTGAGTAGTTTAGAATATGAAAGGACAAGTCCTTCTCATATCCAAGATCGGTTCTGTGCTTGTTGTGGACAATTTGTTCCCAAGGTCTGATGATGGGTTTGGGAAGTGCAGACTGAGTTTCTGCATCTGCATGTACAATTTCTTCTTTATTGGGTATTAAATCTAAACCAACTGTA
Organism: Pinus taeda; assembly: GCA_000404065.3. NCBI lineage: Eukaryota > Viridiplantae > Streptophyta > Pinopsida > Pinales > Pinaceae > Pinus > Pinus taeda. The sequence goes on along the minus strand of APFE030183320.1, from coordinate 26,968 downwards.
AAATTATTATCTTATTGTTTATGGGAGTCTATTTCAATCTTCTGAATAGAAACAAGTTCAGAATGATGACTCCACTGTTGTAATTCTTCATGCTATAGCTTTGTCTCAAGCTACAAAAAATCAATATTATCTTGTGCATTTTGTAGATAGACCTAAATGTCTGTGAGAGAAACTTTGCTGAATTTTAATGTATCATGAGTAGTAGAAATTATGAGAGTTTTGAGGAACTCTAATACTTCATTGATTCTAGTCATTTTTTCTTTAATGTCAAAATTACACCTTAAAAACGATCACTACTACTACTCAATGCAGAAAAGTAATACCCACTCACAGTACACAACAATATCCTTTATAAATGTTAGCAAATGATCAATGTGCAACCAACAAGCACCAATTACAATCCATTACATAAAAATAAGAGTTTACTCATGACCAGCATTATGTTCTGACAATACAACTGACAAAACGTTTCTCCATAAAAGATTGTAATCAACCCACCAAACTCTTTATGAAGCAACCGAATCAAGTAACCAATGCACTATATATATAGATTGTGTTTATATCTCTTCGACCTCAAAATCTACAGGTTGCTTGTATTTTGCATGATACACAAGAGCAACAAAATTATGTTAATTGGAAATACTGCAAGTATACAAACTTTGAGCCTTCTGCAATGTCTTGAAGCATACCAGGAAGCAACTTAAGTATTCAACACTAATTCTTTCTTTCCCAAAATTTGCAAGGAACCAACAAATTAAACAATGCAAATTTATTGAAAACTTTTATATCTCAACACCTGCTGCAAATAAAATTGCCAAAGTACCAGTATGTGTTCCTACTAGAAAATCCTTTTATATGCTGACTTCACTCTTTGAATGGCATAATTTTGTTCAAACTCAAAAACCATACCATGTTACTTCTTTCTCCCAGTTCGAACTCAACAGTGAAAGACTTGGCCTATGAGGAAGGGAATTTATTCTTCTTTGGATTTGAAGCCTGCAACATTAATGGTCCCTGTTTTTATACACAAGACTTCCAAATTTGTCCATGGCCATCACCTGTAAGAAAGATTTATGAAAAACAAAACATGAGTTGAACAAAATCAACTCATAACACACACACACACACACACACACACACACACACATATATATATATATATATGTGTGTGTGTATTGATATGGAACCTAATATTTGATGATAGCCATTAGTATAGATACATATAGCAGTTATAACTCATGACAGCTCCATGCTTATCTTGAAAAATACGCTGCCCATAAATGGAAGCACAAGTCCACACTATATGACAGCGCATGTTTTAGCACCCAAGCCACTTCAACTCTGAATTGTGGTAATATGCAGGCATAGCCAGAAACAAAATGTGTCCCCTTGAGAACAATACTTCACCTCCTATAAACCATATGCTCTAGTCTTTGAGTGATACACAACCCAAGAAGAAAATGTAACTCGGCCCACAATGAGACTAGCTTGAAACTTTCACTGGGTATTCAAACTATCTCCTAAATGAGGGAAACAATTGTTAGTTCCTTCAATAAGCCACTAAAAGGGAAAGAAATCTACTTTATCAGTTGCCTGGGCAGTGCCACCAGCAGAGTTTCAAGACATACAACACACCGTCATACAAGTGAATACCCTCCTATTTAACAACAATTCACCCTTGCTTGCCACCGAGGAAGGAGTTGCTAAATAACATTTTATTGCACAAGTGCACACTAAGGGAAAAACTAAGCTTTTTCAAACTGAAGCAGATTGTAACCACATGTTGTTACATAGACTTGATGCCTCGTTACCTATGCAATCAGAACAACCCCTTTTGATGCCTGTTGACAAGACCTAGGAAAGATAATAGATATGGAACATGTACTACTTCAGAACCTTCTACTTGTACATTACCTCCAGTCACCAGTGCTTGTCTCAAAATCTACTCTGCTGAAAATGCTTACTAGAGCAGCAACCAGGTATAAGTAGGAGGGATAATAAATAAAAGAATAGAGACAGATTTAAACAAGAATCAAGAGCCTTAAGCTCGACTAATAACAAGCTCTTCAAGGAACATCCAACGCCACATATCAACTGCAAGTAGACAGTATCCTATGCCAAAGATCTAATACTGGGGTACAGAACAAGGTGTTTCAGAGGAGAGAATTCTATAAAGAACATATGAGCTCTTGAAGAACCACTAACATGATGTGACAACGACCAACGTTCAACTATATCTATGTCCAAATACCAGTTGAAAGTGTCAGCGTTCAAATATATCTGCGTCCAGGTGAAAAAGCAGTCCCAGAAATCCGCTTATGGCAGATTCCAGCCAACCCAAATGAACTTGGTGACCCAAAATAAAATGGTAGTGAAGAAAAATCTCGCATGAGCAATAAAGAGAGTCAAATCGGCAAAGGAGGAGCCGCAGTTCTAATTGGCAAGAGCTTGCTGCAAAATGCATCGAGGCGGGAGTTGCAGATACGTCGATGGAGTTAAAAGTGAGGTATTCACTTTAGGTCCCGTGCTCGAGTGGAAGGCTTAAGGCTGGAAGCGTATGCATATCAAGCATTGACATTGATAATGAAACGCAGGTCCTCTGAAGGCAGCTTGGGCACGAGCAAATCCACCACCAATACCCCCCATTCAATCAGATATTCCCATCAATGTTTCATTTGCATTCGTTTGCAGTGAATTTGGTAGCTTCAACAAAGGAGTAGGAATGGCACATATGTCAAGGTAAGGGAATCAGAGACTCAACGCATAAAGAAAAGCGGCGTCAGAGGACCGATATCTCTCTGCCACTGCCGAGGGGATTAGCGAGTAATCAGAATAGCTACCATGTCAGAATAGCCAATCAGAAAACAGATCACTGACACCAACGTATACCAAGCAGTGCTTTGTATGAAATGTTTATAAAGAGCCAGAGAGCACAGGTAATGTAGCGTTCAGACCTGGCAGCGACTGTGGAGGGGGCAGGACTTTATATATGGAATATGGTAGAGGGCTCAGGTAATGTGGAAGAGAGTCTTGAAATAGCTAGAGTCAGGTGCAGCGTATACAGTGCCAGGTAGGAGAGGCAGCAGATTTCTGGCAAACAATGAATTAATGGAGCGTTACAGGTAATGGGCAGAACTAGCAGGTTTTCAAACAGTAAAACGCTTTATAAGGTGGCAATTCTGCTCAATTCTGATTAGGAGAAAGACAGAACTGACATACATATAGAGACCACAAAATAAGTGGCTCAAATTGGAACAGGACCAACAATCGCCTGCTCTGATACCATGTTAAACATACATGGGCAAAAAGATAAATATGAAAGATAAAACATGTGAGTACAATTTTTATTAACAAATGATTTACATTTATAGTACATGTGACCATTGGGTTTCACATCCCAAGGTCTCTTGGACTCCTTTTGTCCATTCGGCTTTCACATTAACCCATTGAGGATTAGGTGTCCAACATGTTCCAACCTACAACCATAGGGACACTCAACACCAATCATAAAAACAAGTGGGAAACTAACAACACCATATCTATATAGAAAATGGTAAGGCAAGGCCGAAACCACTATCAATCTAGGCAATCTTCCATCTTTCATGCAACTGAAAGCACATAACCAAGGAATCACATGCATGCATCATTCGTCCACAAACCAGTAAAGAGATCACATATGCAACCTATTACCTACAAAGAAATCCAGCTGTAACTGTTGATCCAACTATTTCCTTGCACTCCATTGCTTTCTTCTACCTTGTTTCTCCAATCCAAGCCAATGCTAGAGTGCTCCAAGGATACTCCAAGAATGCTCTAAGTTTGCAAGTGTATGAAAGTGAGAATGAAAGGAGAGAGTTAAAACTAAATTGACAAAAGTCATCAACTATTTATTTGAAGCCTTGTGATCATTGGTACCTCTATTTTCTTCATATTCCTTCATTTTTCTTCTAATTTCCCTTGCATGCAAATTAGTGTCTCTTCACCTTCATTTTCTCCTATTTTCCTTTAGTTTCATAAAGGAATGTCAATTAATGCCTCTTTGCCTTTGCCAATGCATTTTCCATTTTTCATAGCCATTAATAAATCACAAGTGATACCCATTTCAATGTTTTGGCCATCATTTAGCTTGGATCAACCTATCCATGTGAAGTTCTTGATCAACCTATTGTAATAACCTACTAGTCCTATGAATGATTTTCATGCATCCACATTCTTGAGAGTTGGTGACTCCATGATAAATTTAATATTTTCCATGTCCACTATTATCCCTTGGAAACAACATGTCCCAAGTAATGAACTTTAGTTTGAAATAAATTGTACTTGTTGAGCTTAGAATACAACTACTACTCTCTAGAAAATAAAAATACTACTATTAGTTGTTCTTCGTGCTCTTCCTCATTCTTAGAATATATCAATATGTCATCAATAAACACTATCACAAACTTTCCCAGATAAAGATGCAACACATTGTTCATAAACACATGAAACTAGTTGGAGAATTAGTAAGAAAAAAAGGAATCACTACGAACTCATAATTCCCATAACTAGTACATAATGAAATCTTGTAAATCTATTATTCTTTGATGTGAACTTGATGATATCTAGATCTCAAGTGAATGTTCAAGAACATTGTTTCTCCCTTCAACTGATCAAACTAGTCAACAATATGCAAAAATGGATACCTGTTCTTGATGGTAACCTTTTTCAACTTCCTATAATCATTGCACAATCTGAGAGTACCACCCTTCTTCATTACAAATAATATTGGTGCAACCCAAGGCGACATACCCAACCTTACGTATTATCATTAGCATTTCCTTCAGCTGCAACCTTAATTCCACCAACTCTAAAGTAATCATCCTATAAGGTGCCTTTGCTATTGGTGTTTCCCCTAGCATCAAATCAATAGAGAAGTACAGTTCCCTATAGGCGGTAACACTGGAATCTCTGCCGGAAACACATCTTGAAATTGGTGCAACACCAAATACTTCTTCAATACTTCATCATCCTCCACATCCTTCCCTTTGCCATTGGAAATATGCACTGCAAATAATAAGCATCCTTTCTTGTGTCTATGTTTTTCTTCCATAGTTGTAACCATCTTTACTGATGTAGGATTCTTCTTTCCTTTCAAGATTATCCTTTCTTCATCATCATCCAAGCATTCAATAGCCTTTTCATATAAATCCACTTTAGTCTTGTGAATGAATAGCCAGTCCATACCTAAAATCATATCATATGAATGAAAAGGAATCACATTTAGATGTGCTGACATAGGCATACCATTCAGCTCAAATGTACAAAATATCACCCAATGATAAACTCTTCTCTTAGTCCTTGTAGTTAGATGAACCAACCAAAATTTGCATGCACTTCCTTATTCAAGCAACACTTATCCACTAGGCCAGGGCTGATATAACTATAGTTATATCTAGGGTCAATTAAAATAGAAAAAAAATGTATCATGAATCTTACCTTCCATCTCAATAATGGTTGCTTGATGATAAGCATGCTTGTTGTCTTCCATTGCATAAATATGCAGAATACAATGACCAATGTCTCCAATTGTCTGTGCCGCTTGAGCAATGTAAATTTGAAGTTTGCCACCTTGATCCTATCGAAAATATCTCTTGTGATTCTCTCCTACACAAGTCCAACACCTCAAAAGGCTTCCTACAATTGCCCTTATCTTGCTCCTTAAGCTGAGACTCATGTCCTCTATAAACTACATTGAACTTCTTATAGCATGATATGTTCTCCTTATCACTTGCATCTTGATTTCTTCCTCACTTCTTAACACATTTTCCTTTATTCTTCTCATTCCGTCTCCAATCCATGTGGGACTTGGATTTTTTCTTTGACTATTCATAACAATGCTTCAACTTCTTAATGAATTCCTCCAATACCCCATGCTCACCAAACTCTATCCGATCTCTAAATGCTAAAGTAAATCGAGACTAGGATGAAATAATCTTCACAAGGATATCAACTCATACATAAATGTCATGATCATTACAAGAAGTAACCTACATGCATGCATGATGAACACATAAATAATTGACATGTATGTCTAACCATATGCATTAGCCCATCGAGTCCAAATTTTAGAACCTGAAAGCTTCAATACTAATCTGTAACAATCCCTCTCACAATTACCCACTTTTCTAAGCTTGAAAGGGTAAACATGAGATGAGTGTCACTATGATATGACTCGACCTCCAAGTTCTAGTTATAGAAGTGGGGTTGTCATACCGACAACTTAATAGACAACCCTCAGGGACTATAGCTGACTCAGGGGCCTACAAACCACTCTAGGTGCTCAATCCCTAAGCTAGGGATCTTCTTACCATAGAATCTTCCCAACCACATACACAACACAACATGGGTGTGGTGATGAGGTCTCAGTCACATGCATAGGCCTGCCTCCATGTGATTATGAACGAAAATTTCTAGTTATGTTCTAGCAGTTACGAGATCCATGTCGCTTTTTCAAGAAATCCTCTAGACCAATACCCATAATTTCTTATAAGTTTCCAAAATAGATTAACATGATAACAAGCTAACCATAACAAACTTGAACAAGATATTGACTAGGACATGTTTATTACACAACAAACATTTCATAAAACATATTGAAAATAATTAAGTTATAGGTCATGATTGCATATCTAAATGTGAAGGTTTGAACTTCATTTGGGAATCACGAAGAAGGATTTATGCCCTCTCTAACCAGCTACAATAACACTTGTTAGCACTTGTATTCCTCAACCATTCATTAACTTATAAAAAACATATCAAGAGCCATACGTAGAGTACATCATATAACCAACATATAACTTAACATATAAACCAGAATATAAAGTTACCATGGAAATTAAGCCATAATTCCGTCATGATAGCCAACATAACTTCTCATAGACTATGATTGGAAAATAGCTCTTATTAACATATGAAAATGGAAACCAAGTTAGGGACTTCCACATACAACCCAACCATAGATTGGGTTGAACCAAATCTCTCTTTCATTCAATCACCCCATGCCATATTCCAAGTACAAATGTGGGAGCTCATGCGTTAAACCAAAAAAAACCAAACTAAGGCTTCTAGAGGCCAAACCACCTCAACCCTCTGCTGCAATGATTCCACTTCTAAAAACCATAAATTAGTAACATCAACTTGATTGGTCTTTACCTAAGTTTTCCAAGGCTCCAAGAACTAGTAACTCAACCCAAAATCTTCCAGACATCGAGAGTGTTTGTTCCAACCACAACTTGAGGAACTAGTAACTCAACCCAACAACGGTTCCAAAGCATTTGTTCCAACCTACAGCTCTAGGAACTAGTAACTCAACCGAAGTTGTTCTAGGGCTTCTAGATCATTTGTTTTGTTAAACACACATGGGCGGCAAGATAAATATGAAAGATAAAACATGAGAGTACAATTTTTATTAACAAATGATTTACATTTATAGTACATCTTGTGACCATTGGGTTTCCCATCTCAAGGTCTCTTGGACTCCTTTTGTCCATTCAGCTTCCACACTAACCCATTGAGGATTAGGTGTCCAACATTCCCCCCCTTAATCCGAAGGGTTATGTATGAGTCCAAGCAGAGAGATGTAATACAAAATGTGCAAAAATGCATGGCAGCACTAGGCTGAATGTGCTCTCTGAAATGTTGGTATAAAGGGTGGTGGTTTAAGGATGACGACCAACACTGGAATGCTTAGTGCAATTCCTGGAACTCTTCCAAAACTCGCAAGAAGCTGACATCTTCTGCTAGAGGAAGTGCTCCTATTTTTTTGAAGAGGGAAACCTTCAACAAATAAAGGGAGGTCTCACCCCGCATAAAAGGGAGAACTTCAACCTGAAAAGGGAAGTCTCAACTTGTGATAGTTTAAGGATGACCAACAACTCTGGAATTCTTAATGTAATTCCTGGAACTATTCTAAAAACTGGCAAGAAGTTGGAGTCTTTTGCTAGAGGAAGTGTCCCAGATTACCAACTGGAGGCGTGCTTAGGGGAATATTTGTTTTTGGCTACAACTCTGAAACTGGTGTGGCAGGTTGTGGCTCAGGCTCGCTTGATGTGACTTTGAAGCTTGTATATGACCATCATTTCCCCCCCTGTTAGATACAAGGTGAGATGATGGAGAAAACTCAACTGCAAGACTGTTCAATACTCTGGAAGAAGTTCTGACATGTGATTGGAATATCTTCTTGGTTGTTGATACCCATTGCCAAGAAGCGATCCATCCAAGATGAATCTTTGTTCTTGCAAGACGTTTGTCTCTGAAGCATCTGTGTGAATAATGGGTGGCTTTATGATAGTGCTTACATGGATGAACATCAAAACTGTGATCTTTCAAATGGCCAACTCAGTCACGGTGTTGGCATTTCACAATCTGTTGTTGTTGTTGTGGAAGATGGGCAGAGTCTGGAACAGCTGAAACTGAACTGTCACGAGGAGCAGGTGAACTGTCATGAATGAATCCAACAATCTGAAACTGAATGGGCTTTGAGTAGTTTAGAATATGAAAGGACAAGTCCTTCTCATATCCAAGACCGGTTCTGTGCTTGTTGTGGACAAGTTGTTCCCAAGGTCTGATGATGGGCTTGGGAAGTCTAGACTGAGTTTCTGCATTTACATGTACAACTGCTTCTTTATTGGGTATTAAATCTGAACCAACTGTAACATTATTATCTTGTTGTGTATGGGAGTCTATTTCAATCTTCTGAACAGGAACAAGTTCAGAATGATGACTCCACTGCTATAATTCTTCCTGCTATAGCTTTGTCTCAAGCTACAAAAACTCAATATTCTCTTATGCATTTTGTAGATAGACCTAAATGTCCGTGAGAGAAACTTTTCCGACTTTTAATGTATCATGAGTAGTATACAATATGAGAGTTTTGAGGAACTCTAATACTTCATTGATTCTAGCCATTTTTTCTTTAATTTCAGAATTACACCTTAAAAACGATCACTACTACTACTCAATACAGAAAAGTAATACCCACTCGCAGTACTCAACAATATCCTTTATAAATGTTAGCAAATGATAAATGTGCAACCAACAAGCACCAATTACAATCCATTACATAAAAATAAGAGTTTACTCATGACCATCATTATGTTCTGACAATACAACCGACAAAACTTTTCTCCATAAAAGATTGTAATCAGCCCACCAAAATCTTTATGCAGCAATCGAATCAAGTAATCAATGCACTATATATATAGATTGTGTTTGTATCTCTTCGACCTCCAAATCTACAGGTTGCTTGTATTTTGCATGACACACAAGAGCAACAAAATTATGTTAATTGGAAATACTGCAAGTATACAAACTTTGAGCCTTCTGCAATGTCTTGAAGCATACCAGGAAGCAACTTAAGTATTCAACACTAATTCTTTCTTTCCCAAAATTTGCAAGGAACCAACAAACTGGACAATGCAAATTTATTGAAAATTTTTATATCTCAACACCTGCTACAAATAAAATTGCCAAAGTACCAGTATGTGTTCCTATTGGAAAATCCTTTTATATGCTGACTTCACTCTTTGAATGCCATAATTTTGTTCAAACTCAAAAAACCATACCATGTTACTTCTTTCTCCCAGTTCGAACTCAATAGTGAAAAACTTGGCCTGTGAGGAAGGGAATTTATTCTTCTTTGGATTTGAAGCCTGCAACATTAATGGTCCCTATTTTTATACACAAGACTTCCAAATTTGTCCATGGCCATCACCTATAAGAAATATTTATGAAAAACAAAACATGAGTTGAATAAAATCAACTCATAACATTTTTTTTTTTTGATATGGAACCTAATATTTGATGATAGCCATTAGTATAGATACATATAGCAGTTATAGCTCATGACAACTCCATGCTTAGCTTGAGAAATACACTGCCCATAAATGGAAGCACAAGTCCACACTATATGACAGTGGGTGTTTTAACACCCAAGCCACTTCAACTCTGAATTGTGGTAATATGCAGGCATAGCGAGAAACAAAATGTGTCCCCTTGAGAACAATACTTCACCTCCTATAAACCATATGCTCTAGTCTTTGAGTGATACACAACCCAAGAAGAAAATGTAACTTGGCCCACAATGAAACTAGCTTGAAACTTTCACTAGGTATTCAAACTATCTCCTAAATGAGGGAAACGATTGTTAGTTCCTTCAATAAGCCACTAAAAGGGAAAGAAATCTACTTTATCAGTTGCCTGGGCAGTGCCACCAGTAGAGTTTCAAGACATACAACGCACCATCATACAAGTGAAGACCCTGCTCTTTAACAACAATTCACCCTTGCTTGCCGCCGAGGAAGGAGTTGCTAACTAAAATTTTATTGCACAAGTGCATGCTAAGGGAAAAACTAAGCTTTTTCAAACTGAAGCATATTGTAACCACATGTTGTTACATAGACTTGATGTCTCGTTACCTATGCAATCAGAACAACCCATTTTGATGCCTGTTGACAAGACCTAGGAAAGATAATAGATATGGAACATGTACTACTTCAGAACCTTCTACTTGTGCATTACCTCCAGTCACCAGTGCCTGTCTCAAAATTTACTCTACTGAAAATGCTTACTAGAGCAGCAACTAGGTATAAGTAGGAGGGATAATAAATAAAAGAATAGAGACAGATTTAAACAAGAATCAAGAACCTTAAGCTCGACTGATAACAAGCTCTTCAAGGAACATCCAATGCCACATATCAACTGCAAGTATACAATAGCTTATGACCAGGATCTAATACTGGGGTACAGAACAAGGTGTTTCAGAGGAGAGAATTCTATAAAGAACGTATGAGCTCTTGAAGAACCACTAACATGATGTGACAATGACCAACATTCAACTATATCTACGTCCAAATACCAATTGAAAGTGTCAGCGTATAAATATATCTGCGTCCAGGTGAAAAAACAGTCCTAGAAATCTGCTTATGGCAGATTCCAGCCAACCCAAATGAACTTGGTGACCCAAAATAAAATTGTAGTGAAGCAAAATCTCGCATGAGCAATAAAGAGAGTCAAATCGGAAAAAGGAGGAGCCGCGGTTCTAATCGGCAAGAGCTTGTTGCAAAATGCATCGAGGCAGGAGTCGCAGATGCCACATCCGTTACATCGATGGGGTTGAAAGCGAGGTATTCGCTTTAGGTCCCGTGTTGGAGTGGAAGGCTTAAGGCTGGAAGTGTACGCATATCAAGCATTGACATTGATAATGAAACGCGGGTCCTCTAAAGGCAGCTTGGGCACCAGCAAGTCCACCACCAATACCCCCCATTCAATCAAATATTCCCATCAATGTTTCATTTGCATTCGTTTGCAGTGAAATTGGTAGCTTCAACAAAGGAGTAGGAATGGCGCATATGTCAAGGTAAGGGAATCAGAGACTCAACGCATAAATAAAAGTGGCGTCAGAGGATCGGTATGTCTCTGCCACTGCCGAGGGGATTAGCGAGTAATCAGAATAGCTACCATGTCAGAATAGCCAATCAGAAAACAGATCACTGAAACCAACGTATACCAAGCAGCGCTTTGTATGAAATGTTTATAGTGAGCCAGAGAGCACATGTAATGCAGCGTTCAGACCTGGCAGCGACTGTGGAGGGGGCAGGACTTTATATATGGAATATGGCAGACAAAGGGCACAGGTAATGTAGAAGAGAGTCTTAAAATAGCCAGAGTCAGATGCAGCGTATACAGTGCCAGGTAGGAGAGGCAGCAGATTTCTGGCAAACAATGAATTAATGGAGAGCTACAGGTAATGGGTAGAACTAGCAGGTTTGCACACAATAAAATGCTTTGTAAGGTGGCAATTCTGCTCAATTCTGATTAGGAGAAAGACAGAACTGACATAAATATAGAGACCAAAAAATAAGTGGCTCAAATTGGAGCAGGACCAACAAAGATAAATATGAAAGATAAAACATGTGAGTACAATTTTTATTAATAAATGATTTACATTTACAGTACATGTTGTGACCGTTGGGTTTCACATCCCAAGGTCTCTTGGACTCCTTTTGTCCATTCGGCTTTCACATTAATCCATTGAGGATTAGGTGTCCAACATGTTCCAACCTACAAACATAGGGACACTCAACACCAATCATAAAAACAAGTGGGAAACTAACAACACCATATCTATCCAGAAAATGGTAAGGCAAGGCTGAAACCACTATCAATCTAGGCAATCTTCCATCTTTCATGCAACTGAAAGCACATAACCAAGGAATCACATGCATGCATCATTCATCCACCAAGGAATCACATGTATGCATCATTCATCCACAAACCAGTAAAGAGATCACATATGCAACCTATTACCTACAGAGAAATAATCCAATTATTTCCTTGCACTTCGTTGCTTTCTGCTACCTTGTTTCTCCAATCCAAGCCAATGCTAGAGTGCTCCAAGAATGCTCTAAGTGTGCAAGTGTATGAAAGCGAGAATGAAAAGAGAGAGTTAAAACTGAATTGACAAAAGTCATCAACTATTTATCTCAAGCCTTGTGATCATTGTTACCTCTATTTTCTTCATTTTCCTTCATTTTTCTTCTAATTTCCCTTGCATGCAAATTAGTGTCTCTTCACCTTCATTTTTTCCTATTTTCCTTTAGTTTCATAAAGGAACGTCAATTAATGCGTCTTTGCCTTTGCCAATGCATTTTCCATTTTTCATAGCCATTAATAAATCACAAGTGATGCCCATTTCAATGTTTTGGCCATCATTTAGCTTGGAATATGTGTTCCATGACCTTGGCCTTATTTTACTACATAGAAAATCAACTAGGGGTTGTTACAAAGAATCAATATTATAAATCTAGTTAAAAGTTGAAGGAGTCAAACTTAACCACTAGTAGGCTATCACGGCATGCCATAATCAAGCGATTAGGAGGAAAAAGGGAGCCATTCTATTTGATTTCATTTTGTTCCATGTATGAGTAAAGTAGCTGAGAGTTAATAAAGAGAGATACAACAAAGATGGTTTATGTAGTAGCTCATGTGTGATAGCTATCACAGCTTTGTACTTCCAACAACTTGCATTGAGAGAAAGTGATGACATTGTAGCCTCACCTTATAATTCTATTTTCTCTGTAAGGGTTTCCTAGATCATATATTGTGTTGATTTTGGTTTGTGATTTTTGTTTAGATGTTCTATATTCTCCATATTTTGTCTATTATATGCATAAGAATAATACAATAATTAATGAATCTAAGAAGAAATTAAGCCTCGTGGTCTAGGTATCATATTTTCAAATATATATTTCTAGATTTGTTGTGGCCAAATGCCCAATGGAATATCCATATAAGTTTACATGTCACTTGCAAGGATAAGTTTACAATCCTTATTGTTACTAATGTTATCTAGAATCAATTCATTATGCTACCCACTATTAGAGGCTACTTTGTTAGTTCTAGTTTCTTCTCTAAAAGTCTTTCCAATTTCTTTTTATGAATTATAACATCCATCCTTAAGTAATTTGAGGGGATCCATCCTTTTCAAGATATCTTATGATGCTATCCATATGAGAATAGATCCCCAAAGTTGTGAAGTACCCATCTTCTTAAGGAAAAACCATTATAAATAAAATCCATATTGAAGAATTTTCCCAATAAATAGCATTGGTTCAGGTTTCAAATTAGGTCTTTGGGAGGAATGTTATCCTCCCAGCCAAGTTCAGTTCCTACAAGTGACATGTTGAGCTCATATCACATATATTATATAGTTGTTAAAATGATCTAAAACCTTGTCCGAATAATCTAAAACCTTATCCTTGAATAAAATTGATATCTTTACAATATAATATCTTTGACTACAAGTTAAAGCACTAAAAGTTGAAAAATGTAAACTAAAGGTTGAGAAACGAAATACATAATTAATTGCATGGAAAAAAAAATTTGAAATTAACAAAAAGAAAAGATAAAAAATAAAAATATTACTACAATATCTCTCCCCCATTCCCCATTGTACAAAGAAGAAAATGGTCTGTTTTGGCTAAATAATTAAATTCAAATTCATATATCAGAATGTACAAGTACAGTATACTTTTGCCATGCAACCTTCGTCCATGAAAAAAATTGAAAGAAAAGTTATGAACCTATATTCAAATAGCTGAAAGCAAAGCATTTTTGACATATATAACTAAAACAGGTGTTTTTAAGATATACAAACAACCTTGCATATTTATAATTGGTGCAGAATGAAATTCTGTCACTCTGATGTCGTTATGCATTTCTAAGGCATACAAAACAACCTTGCATATTTATAATGTGTGCAGAATGAAATTCTGTCGTTCCGGTATGGTTCTCTAGCTGGAGCTCAAGAGGAACATCCAACGCCACATATCAACTGCAAGTAGACAGTATCCTATGCCAAAGATCTAATACTGGGGTACAGAACAAGGTGTTTCAGAGGAGAGAATTCTATAAAGAACATATGAGCTCTTGAAGAACCACTAACATGATGTGACAACGACCAACATTCAACTATATCTATGTCCAAATACCAGTTGAAAGTGTCAGCGTTCAAATATATCTGCGTCCAGGTGAAAAAGCAGTCCCAGAAATCCGCTTATGGCAGATTCCAGCCAACCCAAATGAACTTGGTGACCCAAAATAAAATGGTAGTGAAGAAAAATCTCGCATGAGCAATAAAGAGGGTCAAATCGGCAAAAGGAGGAGCCGCAGTTCTAATTGGCAAGAGCTTGCTGCAAAATGCATCGAGGCGGGAGTTGCAGATACGTCGATGGAGTTAAAAGTGAGGTATTCACTTTAGGTCCCGTGCTCGAGTGGAAGGCTTAAGGCTGGAAGCGTATGCATATCAAGCATTGACATTGATAATGAAACGCAGGTCCTCTGAAGGCAGCTTGGGCACGAGCAAGTCCACCACCAATACCCCCCATTCAATCAGATATTCCCATCAATGTTTCATTTGCATTCGTTTGCAGTGAATTTGGTAGCTTCAACAAAGGAGTAGGAATGGCGCATATGTCAAGGTAAGGGAATCAGAGACTCAACGCATAAAGAAAAGCGACGTCAGAGGACCGATATCTCTCTGCCACTGCCGAGGGGATTAGCCAGTAATCAGAATAGCTACCATGTCAGAATAGCCAATCAGAAAACAGATCACTGACACCAACTTATACCAAGCAGTGCTTTGTATGAAACGTTTATAAAGAGCCAGAGAGCACAGGTAATGTAGCGTTCAGACCTGGCAGCGACTGTGGAGGGGGCAGGACTTTATATATGGAATATGGTAGAGGGCTCAGGTAATGTGGAAGAGAGTCTTGAAATAGCTAGAGTCAGGTGCAGCGTATACAGTGCCAGGTAGGAGAGGCAGCAGATTTCTGGCAAACAATGAATTAATGGAGCGTTACAGGTAATGGGCAGAACTAGCAGGTTTTCAAACAGTAAAACGCTTTATAAGGTGGCAATTCTGCTCAATTCTGATTAGGAGAAAGACAGAACTGACATACATATAGAGACCACAAAATAAGTGGCTCAAATTGGAACAGGACCAACAATCGCCTGCTCTGATACCATGTTAAACATACATGGGCAACAAGATAAATATGAAAGATAAAACATGTGAGTACAATTTTTATTAACAAATGATTTACATTTATAGTACATGTGACCATTGGGTTTCACATCCCAAGGTCTCTTGGACTCCTTTTGTCCATTCGGCTTTCACATTAACCCATTGAGGATTAGGTGTCCAACATGTTCCAACCTACAACCATAGGGACACTCAACACCAATCATAAAAACAAGTGGGAAACTAACAACACCATATCTATATAGAAAATGGTAAGGCAAGGCCGAAACCACTATCAATCTAGGCAATCTTCCATCTTTCATGCAACTGAAAGCACATAACCAAGGAATCACATGCATGCATCATTCGTCCACAAACCAGTAAAGAGATCACATATGCAACCTATTACCTACAAAGAAATCCAGCTGTAACTGTTGATCCAACTATTTCCTTGCACTCCATTGCTTTCTTCTACCTTGTTTCTCCAATCCAAGCCAATGCTAGAGTGCTCCAAGGATACTCCAAGAATGCTCTAAGTTTGCAAGTGTATGAAAGTGAGAATGAAAGGAGAGAGTTAAAACTGAATTGACAAAAGTCATCAACTATTTATTTGAAGCCTTGTGATCATTGGTACCTCTATTTTCTTCATATTCCTTCATTTTTCTTCTAATTTCCCTTGCATGCAAATTAGAGTCTCTTCACCTTCATTTTCTCCTATTTTCCTTTAGATTCATAAAGGAATGTCAATTAATGCCTCTTTGCCTTTGCCAATGCATTTTCCATTTTTCATAGCCATTAATAAATCACAAGTGATACCCATTTCAATGTTTTGGCCATCATTTAGCTTGGAATATGTGTTCCATGACCTTGGCCTTATTTTACTACATAGAAAATCAACGAGGGGTTGTTACAAAGAATCAATATTCTAAATCTAGTTAAAAGTTGGAGGAGTCAAACTTAACTACTAGCAGGCTATCACGGCATGCCATAATCAAGCGACTAGGAGGAAAAGGGGATCCATTCTATTTGATTTCGTTTTGTTCCATGGATGAGTAAAGTAGGTGAGAGTTAATAAAGAGAGATACAACAAAGATGGTTTATGTAGTAGATCATGTGTGATAGCTATCACACTTTTGTGCTTCTAACAACTTGCATTGAGAGAAAGTGATGACATTGTAGCCTCACCTTATAATTCTGTTTTCTCCTGTAAGGGTTTCCTAGATCATATATTGTGTTGATTTTGGTTTGTGATTTTTGTTTAGATGTTCTCTATTCTCCATATTTTGTCTATTATATGCATAAGAATAATACAATAATTAATGAATCTACGAAGAAATTAAGCCTCATGGTCTAGGTATCATATTTTCAAATATATCTATCTAGATTTGTTGTGGCCAATTGCCCAATGGAATATCCATATAAGTTTACATATCACTTGCAAGGATAAGTTTGCAATCCTTATTGTTACGAATGTTATCTAGAATCTATTCATTATGCTACCCACTATTAGAGGCTACTTTGTTAGTTCTAGTTTCTTCTCTAAAAGTCTTTCCAATTTCTTTTTATGAATTATAACATCCATCCTTAAGTAATTTGAGGTGATCCATCCTTTTCAAGATATCTTATGATGCTATCCATATGAGAATAGATCCCCAAAGTTGTGAAGTACCCATCTTCTTAAGGAAAAACCATTATAAATAAAATCCATATTGAAGAATTTTCCAAATAAATAGCATTGGTTCAGGTTTCAAATTAGGTCTTTGGGAGGAATGTTATCCTCCCCACTCAATTTCAGTTCCTACAACTGACATGTTGAGCTCATATCACATATCTTATATAGTTGTTAAAATGATCTAGAACCTTGTCCAAATAATCTAGAACCTTATCTTTGAATAAAATTGATATCTTTACAATATAATATCTTTGGCTACAAGTTGAAGCCCTAAAAGTTGAAAAATGTAAACTAAAGGTTTGAAAAATGAAATACATAATTAATTACATGGAAAAAAATTGAAATTAACAACAAATAAAAAATAAAAAATAAAAATATTACTACAATATCTCTCCACCATGGTACAAAGAAGAAAATTGTCTGTTTTGGCTGATCTGATTTAGTGCTCTCTGCGCTAGATCTAGACCCCTGTGCAGCCTGTTGTCGTTGCTTTTGTTTGGATCTGGACTTTCGGTTCTGGAACCAGTAGAAGATATTGGCCTCCCTAACGTCTCCGAATTCTTGCAGCTGAGTGGTGATTTTTTTAATTTCCTGTCGTGGAGGGTTCACCTTACCATAATTGAATATCTCTTCCAAAATCTGAACCTGTTCAGGCGTCGGATTCCATCTCGGCTTTGGATCTGGTGTGCTGCTCTCGTCATGTGATAATGTCCCTGTACATTATTATACCTGTTAAAACACTGTTTTATGGATAGCCCACAGATAGCATTTATATTTTGAGGTGGACATTCATCTAAAAGTACAATTTCTACCTTTAGAATAATCTATGAGGAATGCAGAACCAGGATGGGTTGGGACATAAAATAGATTTTAAAATTTCTAAGGTTGCTGTGAGTAGAAATATTTAAAAAGCTTCCTCCTTTAACAGAATTAATTGGAGAAGGTTTAAATATTGGCCAAATTTTTATGAATGTGATAGATGCATTTAAAAAATCATGAAACCAGTTAAACAACAACACAAATAAAATAACTCCAAATCTATTTCAAACACCAAAACACCAGAAACTCCATCTAAAACTATTTAAATAAATAGAACAGAGTGTGGATTGTCATGGTGCAGCAAAATTGGATCCATTAACAACTTGTCCCATTAATAGAATGGTTTGCAGAGGGTTCATGTTAGTACGCTGATCTGCTTTTTCCAGGCATGCTGATTTGCTTTTTCCAGGCATGACAGAGGGTGATTCCTATTTCCAACCCCATAGAAAAGTTATTGAGGCTGACATGTGTTGGAGATGGCCCTATCTGGTCATCACAACTTTTGTTATATCTGGCTATCTCCTAAGCATGTCAAGTTGCAATAACTTTTCTATGAAGTTAGAAATAAGAATCGACCATGACAGAAGAGCATTCTTAGTCTGGACCTCTCCTACCCTGCCATATGGATGGCTGTAGAGATTTTATACAATTTCGAGGAAAGGTTGAGGTGACAAATTCGTAAACTTATTCCAAATATTGAATTTAAAATTTATTCAAAATTTTGAAAATCCGTGGTTTGGGTAGAAGACTCAACAATCAAATTCTTGGTTTTCCGGTACTATGTCCTAAAAAGTCAAAAAAATACCTCTCAAAGATTAGATTAAAAAAAAAATCCAGTAAAAGAATAAAAATTAAATTAAAAACAATGACTTACACCTATTTATGGTCCTTGCAGCTTTGGAAAATTTTTTACCATGGAAATTTGTTGCAGTGTATTAAAAAAATTTGACTTACACTATTCATGGTCTTTGCAGCGTTGGAAAATGTTTTACGATGCAAAATTTGTATTTGTTGAGGTGTATTATTTTTGTAGAATTGAGGCTTCTCTCATCCATCATAGTTATAAGAAGAGCTTCCGCTTAAATCACATGAAAAAGACCTTTGTCGTTTCGAACCAACTAGTGTGGTTCATGGTAAGGACAAATGAATTGAGACTTCTGTGATCCATCATAGTTATAAGAAGAGCTTCCGCGTAAATCACATGAAAAAGACCTACGTGTTTCGAACCAACTAGTGTGGTTCAACTTATTTTTGTCATACAAAATAAGTTGTCAAAGTAAACTTTTATAACAAAAATTTTAAAAATTCATTGCTTTTTAGAGAACTGCTTTACTTTTTACCTACTATTTAATATTTTATTTATTTATTATTTAAATAGTATGTATGTATTTTTGTTTTTTAATAAATGTAAAATATTTTTTTTTTTTATGTAAGTTGCGGTAGTTTTATTATCATTAAATTATTTAATTGTAAGTTTATCATAAAATATAATATAATTAGATATATTGTACATCTTTTGCATTACTTTTAAAGGATTAAATGTATTTAATTATGTTAGTTCTGGTTATCTTATTAATAAATTATTATTTAATATAATTACGTTGTAATTACTATATTATTTTAGTTTCCAAGATTTTATAAATCTAGTTAAATTATTTTTGGAAAGTTTTCATGTAGTTTAGTCAAAGCTATTAACTACAATGTATTTTGAAAATGAACAATTAATTTCAATTTTATCTCTTTCCATGTGATGAATGGGACAAAAAATGAATCTTATAAATAATAAAATAAGTTTGAACACAATTTTAAATAGAAATTTACCAATAATAATGTAACACATATGCCTTTTGAAAAAAAAATTGTAATGTGGATGAAGAAATTCATAATCTTTGTGCATGTAAAAAAGGACCTAGCTCTCCCATTTGCATCCTAATCTTTGGAAAGCCCAAACCCGTTGGTGTTCAAATTCAAATTCTAGTATGAAAGTATTAAATGCATCAAATTTTTGGTCAAGGCAGGTTTAAAACTTCTATATCCAATTATTAAATAAATATATGTCCTAATCAAACTAAATAAATAAAACATTTTACCAAGTAAAGATCTATCACCAATATACCAACACAAAAAAAGTCAGATAAAAACTCTCAAAATCATAGAGAAAATAGTCATTTGACCTAGAAAAACAAGAAAAATGAGTTATATTATTTGTACGAGACAACTAACAAAACTCTTCAATTTGGTTACTCTATTTATGAGTATGGCATGACATGTGATTCTCAAACTTTAATCTTCAAGGTTCAATATTCAGGATTTAGGTTTAAATGTGCACAATGCATTATTGGTTCAGGTTTCAGAATTTAGTTTTAAGTGTGCACAATGCATTATGGAATGATGTGACAATGCATTATAGGATGATGTGAGTGGAGAAAGATAAGTTTTTTTTTATAATAATTCTAAAGACCTATTATTACTGACTATATGATTATCTTGGAGCCTAATCACTAAAAAGATATTTTATACTTATTCTCAGTCTCATCTTGGTACTTTAGTATTGTGGATGCCCCATTGTACAATGCTTATACTAAATTAGTTGAATTTTTTTATTTATACAATTTTGTTTGAAAATTACTAAAATATTCATATGAATATTATAAATAGGTTTGAAAGTAAATTTTCAAACTATTAATTAAATTCACTATTTTAAATTCACAATTTTAAAAAATAAGTAAATGTAATCAACATGAATGGTGATGTTGTGGTATAACCCTATATATGAATAGCATTCAAATGATAAACAGAAAGCAAGTCTACAAAGCACCGGAAATTTGGGAGGAAAACGGGAAAACATGAGTAGGGTGAACCAGAAGCAACTCTACTAAGGACTGGAAATTTGGGAGGAAGTCATGAGTAGGCTAAACGGAACCCATCTTGTTGTCAAACCATGATTGTAGTGTCAGTTATCATCGTGCAGCAGTGTACAAATCTAAAATAATTCCATTTTCCAGTCATCTTTGGAAAGCCCTCCACCTCTTCATTACCATTTGCTTGATCTATTCCTAAGAATTGTCATACTTTCTATCATTATTTAATTTCTTATGCTCTATAGGAGTGTTTTCCTTGAGGAAGAAGACTGATATATTTCATAAATTTAAAGTATAAGATAAGTGACATAAACTACATTCCAAGGCTTTATGTTGGACTGTATTAGTAACTAAGTTGACCATATTAAGTTACTGTTATGCTTATCTCCAACAAGTTTAGAAAATCCCTCAAATACTGCATGTATAGTACACATACTTCTAAGATTAATAAATAAACATTCTGAATAGGCATGTGAGTCAATTGACTATTTAACCAACAAACATTGTTCTTAGTTTCTATTCCATCCAAGAATGCACAATGTTTCAAACTAAATTGGAAGACACGGTTAAAAATAGCTTTTGATGTAATCGAGGGTAAGTATTTCTGATGATACTTCGATGTACATTAGGTTTTCTGATCAAACGTTGATCCAAGTGCAATGTCATATTTGAAGGATTGGAACACCTCTATATGGGCTGCACTCCAAAAATAATTCACAAGGCTGTACAGGTTGCCAATATTTTTCCACACAACAATTTGAAAGGAATCACAATGGATTGGGAGGCCAGTGTGGTGCAAGGACTACACGATACTTTGATTCAGTATAGACCACATACATTCAACACTCTTTTTCTATGCGTAACATTGAACAATTGGATTGTGCGGGTTTTGTAATGGTTTGATATGGGGGTTGATTATGATCTACATATGGTTTTTTTATTGATTAAGTTGAATAATTAGATTCGCTGCATGTACTTTCTTGATATGAGATCGATTTTTCTCACTACCATTATAACTCTAAGTTCAGCAGACACACTCTTTATATGTTCAACAGAGGCCGTAAGTTTTGGGCAATACAATTTTGAATCTCTTGACACATAACCTTTCTTTTTCAGAGCACTTGCTAATTGAGATGCCACCAAGGTCAGAATAACTAAATTAATCATAAAAAGGAGAAAAAGTTGTTTAGCAGCACCCGCCTAGATAACACCTCAGCCTAATTTGACCTCCATAAAGAGGAGTACCTCAGGAAAAAGAGCAACGGAAAGCCAAACATGGGAGTAGGTAAAGGTAGTTTTTTAAAACTGAGGTCCTAGTTTGACGTATTTTTTTTACTGTGTATGATCTTCCAGGTTTGACCATTGATTTGAGGACCTGTTACTTACAGTTGAATCTGTTGAAGTCACTGGGATTTTACAGGGTCTGAGCTAAGCTATACTAATCCTTAACTGACTATATTTTTTTTAGCATATCTCCACACAGCCCACAACCACCCATTAAAATTTGATGGGATAATCTTGCTAACAAGATCCACAGTCAACAAAGTGTACTAATAAAACTTGACATATGTGCCTTTTAATTATTTGATCTAATACTCTCAATATTCAACTACATATACCTACATACATATGTGCTTTTTAATTATTTGATCTAATACTCTCAATATTCAAATTACATATACCTACGGAAATCAATTTATCATAACCATTAGCCCATAAAAACTATAACAAAATTGCTAAGCAGGGTTTACTAACCTTCAATAAGTTGAATAATTAGATTCGCTGCATGTACTTTCTTGATATGAGATCGATTTTTCTCACTACCATTATAACTCTAAGTTCAGCAGACACACTCTTTATATGTTCAACAGAGGCCGTAAGTTTTGGGCAATACAATTTTGAATCTCTTGACACATAACCTTTCTTTTTCAGAGCACTTGCTAATTGAGATGCCACCAAGGTCAGAATAACTAAATTAATCATAAAAAGGAGAAAAAGTTGTTTAGCAGCATCCGCCTAGATAACACCTCAGCCTAATTTGACCTCCATAAAGAGGAGTCGCCTCAGGAAAAAGAGCAACGGAAAGCCAAACATGGGAGTAGGTAAAGGTAGTTTTTTAAAACTGAGGTCCTAGTTTGACGTATTTTTTAACTGTGTA
Organism: Pinus taeda; assembly: GCA_000404065.3. NCBI lineage: Eukaryota > Viridiplantae > Streptophyta > Pinopsida > Pinales > Pinaceae > Pinus > Pinus taeda. The sequence goes on along the minus strand of APFE030183320.1, from coordinate 3,899 downwards.
TGATCTTCCAGGTTTGACCATTGATTTGAGGACCTGTTACTTACAGTTGAATCTGTTGAAGTCACTGGGATTTTACAGGGTCTGAGCTAAGCTATACTAATCCTTAACTGACTATATTTTTTTTAGCATATCTCCACACAGCCCACAACCACCCATTAAAATTCGATGGGATAATCTTGCTAACAAGATCCACAGTCAACAAAGTGTACTAATAAAACTTGACATATGTGCTTTTTAATTATTTGATCTAATACTCTCAATATTCAACTACATATACCTATATTTGACATATGTGCTTTTTAATTATTTGATCTAATACTCTCAATATTCAACTACATATACCTACATACATATGTGCTTTTTAATTATTTGATCTAATACTCTCAATATTCAAATTACATATACCTACGGAAATCAATTTATCATAACCATTAGCCCATAAAAACTATAACAAAATTGCTAAGCAGGGTTTACTAACCTTCAATAAGTTCAATCTGCAATCTATTCAAATTTCCGTAACGTCACTACGCATATTTTCACATGACGAAAAATACTACCACTGCATTGAAAAGAACCTTTAATTGAAGGACCTGAGTTGCACAAAAATGCTTTGGTAATGCAATAGAATAAAGTTGAGCTGGCATATCCGCACCTTGCTTAGAAACTTACAAACATGGGTGGAGTAATGACGATTTTACTCATTTCTATCAAGAGAATAGAAACTTCCGGCCAGCCTCCTAAATATTCCTTATAAGGTTTTTGAATAGAAGGGAATTCCTATGGTCAGTTGCCCGAGCGAGAAAAAAAAAATGGCTACTAGAGATATAAAATATATTACTTTTTTTTCATCTTTCCTTCCCAATTAAAAAACAAAGAAAAAATATGTTTCTAGAAATTGTCTCTAAATTGTCCATAGATGGTGTCTCAAAATTCTTGAACCAAAATAAAAATTAAAAAACAAAGTACACCTACAATACCATCATCAAGTAGATAGATACTTGAGAACGATGACGAAATAGAATCTTTAATTATCTCCAAGGGTCAAGAAAATTTGTAAGTGTTGGCCCTCCTTCTCTTCAGTGACCTTCCATGTTCCACTATCCAAGACCATAGTAGCTTTAGAGAGTTTGCCCATGAGTGTGTTCCTTTTCCAATAGACGTGATCAAAGGTGATCTCGGAAAACATCGGAATTTTTTTGTAAGATATTTTCATAAAGAGGCATAAGTGTGAAATTTCTCAAATGGGCATGTCTAATGACCCAATTTATAACCACCTATGATTCCCCATATAAATGAAGAGAGTGTATTCACAAATGGATGGAACATGGAATACTGAGATAAAGAGGGAAGAGCTTAGCATAATTATTTATGGCATGCCCATTATTTGTAGATAAAGAGAAAGAGTGTGAATTGTGTAGGTAGATGATGCCTCCTACCCCACCTAAGGAGGGATTGGTTTGAACAGATCCATCAAAGAAATCCCATGGAAAATATTGTTTAATAACTATATACAAAGAAGAAATAGAAGAATCACATTTATGTTTGGAGGTCAAAGAGTTTTGCAAAGCTAGTTTGTGTAAATCCATTCTAAGGAAGAAGGAACATTGGTTTTCAAAAACTACTTTCTTCTTCTCACACCATATGCCCCATGCCACCACCAATGGGATATCCTTGTGAAGGGAATTTTGTTTAGTAGATATTCGGTTTTTGAAATGATCTTCAATGTTTGATCCTTGAAAGATGTCTAAGCACCATTCTAGATTCTTTATTTATTTCCATGTCATATAAGTGAAAGGAAACATTACGAATAGATGGGAGGCTGATTCAGATGTTGAAAGATCTAGGGGACATTTATATGGTCCCGATAATGATTTGTTTTGGAGTATATCCCATGTTGGAGCCTCATTTCTTCTAACCACCCCTCCCACATTTACCCACTTTCACCGGACTGCAAACATAAACATGAGATAAATACCTACTATGACCGGACCTAATCTCCTAGGTCCCACTAAGGAAGTGGGGTGGACACCTGACAACCAAATGACATCTCAGCACATTCTGTTGGGTCTACAACTCACTCAAAGGTTGAGAAACCACCCCAAGTAGCCAAATCCTAAGTTAGACCATGTTTTCCTTGCCCTGATCCCTCAACCACTCCCACAACAAGGCACAAATGTAGTTGGGAGCCTCCTGCCACATGCATAAGCTTGTATCATAGTGGTTGCAGCCCAAAATGTCTAGTTCAAAGCATGTAGTCTCAGATTCTTAGCCTAATTTCCATGAAAAGCTTTAGACTGCCCAAAACTCAATGAGAGTTTCCATAATCCTTTCTAACATCATAACAAAGTCATTCAATCAAACTTGAATAATTTTCTTTTACCTAGCCTAGCTTGACCATGATAGTCATTTCATCAAACATATTGAGAACATGTAATCTATAGGTGAGGAATGCATATTTGAACATAGGGTTGGATATTTATTTGAGAATAATCAAGAAGGTCTAGTGCCCTCTCATAAAATCTACAATCACATTTTTAAGCTCATGCAATCATCAACCATTCATCAATTAATCAAACATTTCAAGAGCCATTACTAGAACTTGTTATGAAACCATGCTTATAACCAACATATAACCATAATAATAACCATGATATAACAACCATACATTCCACATAATAAAAGGTGCAATTAATCATAAAACATATGAGCAATAAATATTTTATTAACATATGAAAAAGCCAACCATGTTAGGGAATTCCACGTACCACCCAACCATAGATTGAGCATAATAAAACCTTTCTTTCAGCCAATCATCCCCATGCCATATTCTAAGTATGAATGTGGGACTCATAAAAAAACAACTAAGGATTCTTGAATATTGAACCACCTCCACCCTAATGAACACCTACCAAACCAAGCTTTCCCGCAATCCTCCCAAAATTGGTCAAGGGATCACTAGGCCCAAAAGAAGAACATACCCTACCAAGATTTACCACAATCCTACCAAAATCGGTCAATCAATCACTAGGCCTTAAATAAGATTAAATGCCTATGAATATTATAACCAATACCTTCAATAATTTTCTCGTCTCCACCCTCAAGATTTACTGCAATCCAGTCAAAATCGGTCCATGGATTTCTAGGTCTTTGGGAATTTTCCTCAGACCACCTCACCTAGTTGCAAAACCATCTGACAATCAAAATCTCAACCAAATGAGGAACCCCATCAAACCATGACTATCTAAAAATGGCAAGGCAAGGCTAAAACCAGTATCACACCTACAAAAACCATGTCAATGACAACAAGAGAACTAAATATATTCACGCATGTACCTCTGTATACCTCAAAAAGCACTGCAACAACAATGGGGAATAACTACCCGGTCCGGACCTTAAAGCAACTCCTTTTTCGTTTAGTTTGCTCGCTCCGACTAGTTTAATTAGGTCTATTTACCTTCTCCCTATCGTATTGGTTTATGATGTATCTTTCACTACCAATAGTTAAGGATATCATATCCCTTCTTCTTGCTGATCAGACAAGAGAATGACCCTTCAGCTGATTTAGGCTTAGCCAAGCCACAACTAAAATTTTTCCTCTTTGAGAAGAGGACTTGAAAGAATGTAGAAATTATTCTAAATGAAAACTTATTCTATAATGCAAGGAGAAAGAAACTAATTTTAATCTTATCTTAATTAGGTAGATATAGATCTAACCCAACCAAGAGCAAGATATTTAAAGTATTGGGATTTAAATATTTCTTGTTTATAATGAATATCAAGTTAATGAAGTAATTCAATTAACTGACATTATGGATGCCAAAACACATCCTATTGAGACCTATTAACAGAAATAATCAGTCAACAATACTCAGGAAGAAATTCACAGAAATGTTATTGAT